>JAYKQN010000008.1:22702500-22822500 GCA_036785175.1 Eupleurogrammus muticus
TTTTTTTTTTTGCAGTAGCGCGACCTGACATTGTGCTGCTGGTGAGAGAGGAACAGTGGTGGAGCAAGCTTGGGGGCGAATGTCGAGAAGGGAGCGGCAGGATTACTCTTATTTTAAGTTTGTTTCACAGCAGAAATGCTCTGAAGCACAAATAAATACAAACACACCTTCACACAACCCTGCAGGCAGCTCAGTTTAACGTATCTACAGAACGAGCATCTGTCCATTAAAGGCAAGAATATATTTTTAAAATATCTCACAAATAACTAATCTTTTTTTTTTTATTTCAATTACTGTAATCGTAAATGTAAAACTTCTAACTGACTAGGTCTGGAGCTGAAATATGAGCTCATTTTAGGTGTTGTGAACAACTAAAATGAACAGATAGTTTAACCCTCAAAAGGTTTTATTGTTGGATTTGTTTGGATCAAATATCTCAAATTTATCATTCTTTTTTGATAACACCATTTGACATTTTGTGTCACTCAAAATCATGATTATTGTAACAACAGTTGGTGCAAATGGACTTTTGAATGACAAGAAACCGACTTGAAGACAAAATTTATATTGTGAGAATTTTTTGATTATGAGAGACCTTCTTTAAAACTGTATTTTAAAAGGTTTTTGACTTTCTTGCTTGCCACAATGATTCGTCACTGATCCAGCGGTCCAAAGGTCAAACGGCAACAAGCCAAAATACCGGGAACACCAGATCTAGTGAAGACGTCTCAGCAGAACCACGGCGGTGGCCGCATCTGAGACGCTTCCGACAGCAGGGCGGTGGCGCGACAGGAAGCCGGCGCGGTGTTGAAACCAGAAGTGTTTATGTTCCTGCTCGACTTGGCCCTGACTGACAGTCTGCAGGCTTGTTGTGGCTGAGAGGCGACACCTCGCTCACCCCGCTGTACCGAGAAAAAGGGAAGTGGGAGGGGCCCCGGGCGCAGCGGGGTTAACACGTGACCTCGTGGCTTCTCGCTCGCTTGTGTCTACATGTGGCGTGTTGTTCATCGCCTAGCTTCTGGCTGTTGTCTACTGACAGTCACCCCACAGCGGTCACATGGTGGACAGGGGAGGGGGGGGGCTTCCACCGGAGCAAACTCTGGTATCAGCAACCTCTGTGACCCTTGATGATGAACTGTAGTGGGGCGAGGGATAACAGGACCCATCACCCCCCCCACAACGCACAAAACATTTCAACACAACCACAGAGATGCTGCTCAGAGACAACGTGTGAAGTCAGTCGTGGTTTTTCGTTGGCAACGTTTTTGAGGTCAAACATTTGTTTTCAGTGATAACCTGTTTTCATTTTACACAACAGGCCAAAAGGCCGGAATTATCAGACTGACTTAATGTTTCTGATGCTGGCTCGAACAAACAAACAAGCTGCAACATTAACATCCAAAACATTCCGCGAACGCGGCTGAATAAATGAGGATCTCCTGTGATTTCCCTTCCTCCCGTTCCATCCCCTCCCTCCCTCCTCGGCCGGGTGGAGGCTAATGGATACATTAGCTACCGGCTCGTCCCGCTGCGGTGATCAGGTAGCTGTGAGGTCATCCCTTCACTTCTGCCTGCATCCACATCGGGGATCTATCATTTCATTACTGGTGCGGGGGAAGGCGGGGGTGGGGGGAGCGGCCCGAGCGCCTTACTCCGTCCGTCCATCAATCCACCCGTCTCTCCGTTTCACAGCGGCTACTTATATGTGTCAGGATTGACCACGGAGAAGGAATTAACAGATGCCAGGAAGGCTCATCTGGTTCCTGGGGCGAGATTCAACCGGATGATTTAGGCTCAAGCTGTGTGCAGAAAGGAGATAACACTGATTCTGATAATCACTGTTTTATGTTGTCTAATCATTTCAACTGCAGGGGACCACATGTGCCTCCCTTAGGTCCTTGAACTCCTCCTCCTCCTCCTCTGCAGCACCTGGGGAAACCTTCCTGCAGGATCGTCCAGAGTCTTCAAGGATCAGCGATAAACCTAAAGTATTTTTAATTTCAAAACTTAACTGTGTTGAGAAGAAAAGGCAGCAGGAAAAAAATGAATGAGCTGTTCCACTATTTACATATATATTTGTTTTTCTCTGATTAGGTACATCCTGGCAAAATATATACAAAAACCCTCTCATCTGTAAATAATTAACACTAAAAACTTAAAGCTAGGAACCAATAAATCAAATAAAATCTCTGGCTAAATTACAGATTTTAGGTTTCATTTTTAATTAAATTTAGTGTGCTAATTTGTGTACAAAAAATTGACACTGTTGGACAATGAATATAAATGGTTTAAAATAGCAGAAAGGTACTCATCTCATAATAATTTCATTTAATATATATATATATATATATATATATATATATATATATATATATATATATTCAACAAGACAATAACATACCATTAAAAATGTTTTTTTCGCATTTAAACATGTAAATCACAGTATATATATATATATAGTTTTATTGACACTTAAGCCCCAACATTTTCAAATCTGTAAAACAGTTTTTTTGGCTGTTTATTGGCAGTGAAACTGTTGAGTGAGTCACAGTGAGCAGCTCTGAGTGATGTTGAGGCTGTGTGGGTTAATCTTAAACCGGATTAATCAGGAGGTGGACTGACCTGCCCTATTGATCCAACAAAGCAACTTTGCGCTGAACTTTGACTCCAACCATTATAAGTTCATCACGGAGGTAATCTGTAAGAAGCTCTTAGGTGAAACACACTTGCGAGGAATACAGTCAGCCGCAGAGTCACTGTGACAAACCTTATCACACACACGTACAGACCACTGGGTTATGGTGAGGCTGCTTCTGGTTAGTCAGAGCAGCTACTGCGCCTGGAGAGCCAGGTTCAACTCAAGAGTTTAGAACGAGGCGGCGCTGCCTGGTTAGAAAAAAAAAGAAATGCTGCTGAACTGTGGACACACCTTGCTGCAGCTCATCAAGAAGGGAAGGTGTGTGTGTGCACGTGTGTGTGCGTGCACGGAAGAGTGGGGCCTCTTGTAGAGGGAGTCGAGGGGTAGGGCCCCTGTAGGTTCAGTTTACTCCTCAGGAATGAAGTGTTGGAAACAAAAGCTTATAATGTGGTTAACATCCTTCCTCCAGACTGGCCGGGCCGCTCCTCTGAGTCACCAATATCCTCAATTAATCCATCCCAGCCGCACTCTGGCAAATGAAGCGGCCATGCAGATGCTAAATAAAACAATATGCTGAAAGGGGATCCTCCTCCTGGCACAGACGCCTGCTTCTCAGGTTCAGGAAGCTCCACCAGGCCCAGACTCGCGGCTCAGCTCCATTCAACCCCCCTCCACCCCATGCCCCTCCCCCGTCACCCATTCTCCTTACTCTTATTGTAAAGCCCGCACACACATGCACAAGTGCAGGCACGGAGATGATTTAAACACATTTCTGCACACACACACACACACACACACAAGCCTTTCTTTACACACACACACACTGGTTCCACTCCTCCTGAGCAGACAATAGGCTTCTTGAAGCCCTCAGCTTATAATTAATGTAATTGTAGATCAGTAAGACAAGGTAATGTGCGGCGTGTGTAACCGCCTCCGACCCACAGCGAGCACAAAGACGTTATTCTCAACGCCATCCTTTAAAGAAACGCTGCCAAGGCTATCTCCAGCAGCAGAACATCTGTTTATATGAAGCTTATTGCCATTTATATGTGTGTGTGTGTGTGTGTGTGTGTGTGTGTGTGTGTGTGTGTGTGTGTGTGTGTGTGTGTGTGTGTGTGCGTGTGCGTGTGTGTGTGTGTGTGTGTGGGAAGGGGAAAGGTCGGACACACTGACTTATCCTGCGTGACCTCTAGCCTTCTCACTGGGCTCATCTGTCTGCCCTGTTTAATTATCACACACACACACACACACAGACACACACAGGTCAGGGCTGCAGCTGAACCTTGCCACACCACCTCCATTCCCCTTCTCCTCCCACTCCTTCCTCATTTCCCTCTCTCTGGGCCACTGGTCGTCTGCAGGCTCTACAGAGGAGTAAGCCAGACAGATGTGTGAGTGTGTGTGTGTGGGGGGGGGTTGTTGCAAAGTAGTCACCCCCCCCCCCCCCCCCCCCCCCCCCAGCGTTATGGTGAAGTAGAAGCATGTCTCCTGCACAGGACGACTTTCTAGGACTGAGGACTTTATCTGGTAAACATGAATAATACGCAGACGTTTTTGTTTTGACTGAGACACTGTTTGCACCTAGTTGATGCCGCTTCCCTCTGCTTTTTTTGCGCTGAGAATGTGTGAAACTGTTAATCTGCTCGTGTGCCAGCTTAATGAATTTAGTGATGTTTTTTTAAAGCTTAGGAGACATTTTTTAAATGATTGCATTTAGAATTTTCCTCCTAAACAAAACATTCATATATGTTTTTATAATGAGCAAGAGGGTTGAGCGTAGATGATAAAAGAAATATGCACACACACACACACATACATATTATGCTAAGTTGAGAATCCACTTCCCCTCATGCAGCGTGACCATATGTAAATGTTGAAGTGGTCAATTCCTCAAAGATGTTAACGTCTGTGACTAAAGAGGTCAGACCTTATCACATCTGAGGATGCTTTATATTACATGTAAAGAATATTTATATTTAGCCTTTCAGGCCGAGGTGTGAACAGCAGATTTAGACTATCTGAACAGATCGTGGTACAAAGACTGGGTCTGAGTGATGGTGGACAGCTTGATTCTCCACAGAGCAGGTCAGTGTTTGTTCTGAGAGGAAGCCGAGACAGCAGCCAGTGTTTAGTCTCGGCCCAAGGACAGAGCAAGAGGTGTTATGTCTCTCTGTCTCTCGCTCTCTCTCTCCCACCACCCTCCAGACCCCCACCGCCTCTTGCTGCTTTCTATCCAGCTCAGGAAGTGCTGTGAAACATCAGATTCCACTTCCTGCAGCAATCAATACATCTCAGGTCCAAGCAGACACACACCCACAGCTGAGAATGCATGGACACACATGTTCCTTTCTCCTCCTCAAACATGCACACACACACACACCTGGTGTGATTTCACACGCAATTATGCTTGTAAGAAGGGCTTTTATTTCAGAAGTTCCAGTTGGATTTTTGATTTGGAATTTCTAAAACAAAAGGTCTGAGAGTCTGTGGATTATCCTGCGAGGAGCTGCTGGTCGTCAGAGTCTCGATCAATCGAACCAACAGTGTTGATTCAGTTACCATCTTTTAACACTTACACGGTGGAACCCTCACAAGAGCCACTTTGTCTCTGGGTAAGCAGTCTCCCATGGCAACAGCTGTCAGAAGGAGGCTCCGAGGAGTCCTCAAGCCCCTCTGTGGGTCCAGGGGGCCTTGAGAGGGTTTAAGGACATGAAAAAAAGACTTTGCTGTGTCTTCAATTCTATTTATAATGGACGAAAGTCATTTTTATATTTACATACTACAGTATCGAAAACATGGGAGATTGTTCTAACGAGCCTTTGTTGATGATTTGAGCTACAGTCAAAAGAATGTTTGTGACATTATTGGACATTACTAGACAGAATGGTTTACTTTTAGGTGGTTAGAAGCAGAGATGGACTGTAAATTATATGTTGTTGGTGGACAGCAGATTACACAAAGCTTCAGTTTGTGCGACAGATGCAAACGGAGAAGCATGTTCCAGCCCTACATTAACTGAGCATTTATAGAAGCATCTGTATGATAAATATCCTGACCTACTACTCTGAGAGATGCTTAATAATGTTAATAATGAGCAGACGTGGTGCTTCATGGCTGCTTTGTTTGTGTGCGCAGGACAACAGCAGGAAGGATGAGCACAGGAGGAGGAGGGGGAGGATCCTGGTCCATGACTCAGGCTCTTTGGAAGCACTGATCACCCAATGGAAGAGGGTGTCTGTGTATGTGTGTGTGTGTGTGTGTGTGTGTGTATGTGTGTGTGTGTGTGTGTGTGGGGGGGTGGGGGGGGGGGGGGGGGGGGGGGGGTGGGGGGGGGGGTTATCACCTCCATCAGTCTTACATCACAGATCCGCAGCTGATCCTCCCCACAAAGAGGCGACAATGGTGAGTCAGGGGACAGATCTGCCTCCACCAACAATCCCCTCCTGGGAGCTGCCCTTCCACATGGCTGAGGCCGAGCCAGTGTGACCCCCCCCTCCCTCGCCACACACACACACACACACACACACACACAAACACACTCTGAACAGTCAATGCAAAAGGACAACAAAGGATGTTTCCCAGGACCCAGACTGGCTTCACAACAGAAATCCACCTCCAGCCTTTTCTGCCTCTCAGTGTCTGGACTGTGGCTTGTTCTGAGAGCTGACTCAGCATATTTTAAATATTCTACAGGGCCACAGAGTGTTTAAGGAGCTCAGGTCAGATAGAGCTTTTCCTTTCCTGTGTAATAGTTGCGTTTCCATCGACTTGTCAAGAGAATTTTGAGCAAATTTTTGCTGTTGTTCACTTGCTGTTATTGAGTCTATGAGTTTTGCAAAACTGTCACAATGCTTCTAGAGCTGAACACACATCATTAACTTGTTACTTAACAAATAAAACTAAGACCTCTCCTCTTACCTCATTTGCTATTAGTGTCCCATCAAAAAAACTTTTTTTTCAGATTCAACTCAGCTGTGAGCTTCCCTATGATAAAAATCCATTACTGTCACTGCCTTGTCGACTTGACAGGCTTGGCAAAGCTGTGGCAGCTTCCTCTGGGGGAATCCTGCCGGTTCAATCAGAAATAAGATAATTAGCTTGAAAATCTCCCTGCGTGTCCTGCTCTGTCTCTACCTGTCGCAAACTCTGAGATCATCTAAGTGATCCAAGAATAAACCGTCAATGGTGAAGGTCCGGCTTCTGACACAAGTCTGTGGGAGGATATTCTACCACCGCTGACAAGTCTGCATGAGTGTGTGTGTATGTTTCCACGCAATTCTGTCTGCTTCTGTATTCATTAAATACTCTGGAGGGTGGGATCTGGCTGGTGCGTGTTTGTGTGTGTTTGTGTGGTGGGGGGAGCATCACTGTGGGAGACAGGCAGATGGGGATGGAAATGAGTAGGCAGTGAGCTCATGCTAATCTCCTCCTACAGCTCCTACAGCTGATCCAGGCACAACGCACACACACACAAGACACACAGACACACACACACACACACACACACACACACACACACACACACACAGCGAGCCCCATGTACTGTAACACAGTGTAATGAGGCAGAGGATGCTTTGCTATTCAAATGTGACATGCATATCTTTGCAAGGTCCAAAATTGTTCTCTGAATTGTAAAACACTCAATCACATACACTGTGTATCTGTGTGTGTGTATGTGTGTGTGTGTGTGTGTGTGTGTGTGTGTGTGTGTGTGTGTGTGTGTGTATGTGTGTGTGTGTGTGTTTGGCTGACAGCCCTGTGGGAGTTGATCAGCGGCACGCGATTGGCCGACTGCACTCACAGGGAGGTGAGGGGTGAGGTGGGTCACCTCTTTATTTGGGAGGGAAAGGTCGTGTGGTGCCGCTGCTCTTCCACACACGGGTGCACATGGGGGTGGGGTAGGACGGGGTGGGGTAGGAGTGGGGGCTAACTACAGAGACCAACACTGCTGTCAGATGAATGTTCCTGGGCTGACACAGCACAAAGTAACCCACCCCTTTCCCCTCCCCCGATCCCATCTCACAATGAAAGCTGTCCTGCTGTGTTTTCCGGTTCTAAAGCTGATCTCTGTCACATCAACCTGCAGCAACAGGAAACCTCTGACAAGTTAAGAGACATTTTAAAAGGTCCACAGAAAAGACATGTCCTCATCTCAAGCATCACTGCTGCCAAACGCTGCAGCTTTTTTCATTTCATGTAAATGCAATTTCCCTGTTTAGTTTTAGATGTATACGATGTAATAAAAACCTGCCATACTAGTGGCTCCTGTTGGTCAAAGGAATGTTAATAATAGAATAAGCAGTTGACAGAACTAGGGTCCAGTGGGGTCAGAACTTTGTGAAAGTTTGTGTTCTCCAAGTGACTTTCGAATGCTTCAGCATGGACGCTTCAGACCTGCTGACCAATGAGATTTTGGTGGAACTGTAAGCAGTGGCTTGGGTGGGGGGTGGGGGTTGGTGTGGGGGGGGGTTGAGGTTAGAGGAGGTGAGAGGTGAGAGGTGAGCGGAGCTGCTCGGGGATGCGAGGTGTAGTCTGAAGTGTATTTAAAGCAGTGGTTGGGTTCATGATGCCGTGTGTGTGGATGAATATTTCAGAGACCCTCTCATTAAATAAACACACCTCACCACCTACACTCACCTACCATTAATATTGCATGAGCTAAAAATAAATAAATAAATAAATAAAAGGGACGGCACCATTGATGGGCCAACAGCCAGCCGGCCATCTGACTGAGGAGGAGCTCCCGTGTTCACGCAAACACCTGGCGGGGGTCGCCAGGTTCTTACCCTCCGTGCCACTGCCGCAGTAATCCCAATGAGACACGCTCCAGGTCCTTTGGAGACTTAAAGAGCTCTGTGAGCTGAGTGCGCTCGTTAGCTGTGAATCTTCTGACACGAGGGAAATACTTTATGTCCACGCATGCTCTCTGCCGCCGGCCTCGCGTGCAGCACCATCCCAGACAGCTCGCCTGCGTGTCTGTTATGCTGTTCCTGGGAAGCTTTTCTCTCTCACCCACTCTCTATCTCTCTCCATCATGAATGGATGAATCGTGGGCAGGTGGGAGGAAGCCCTGGGAGCGTTCTCCTGCCCCCACTCCTTCTCTCTGTACTGACTCAGGGCAGCAGGTATAATAATGCTCTGCCCAGTCCTCAGTCACCAGTCACATGAAGATGCTGCTGATGGATGGAGGAGCCAGGGCAGGGGGAGGGTAGTGCAGTGGAGCGGGGGGAGGACAGACAATGGCTGCAATAAGGGCTTGAACTTCTCCTTTTCTTCTTCTCTTCAGTCACTCACTCCTCCCAAAAGAAGACTTCTGCTATTTGCCAGAAACAGATGAAGTGAAGGTTTACCGGGCTGCCGGAGAAAGTGTAGAGACCATGACAGGTCTACAATGAATTGAAATAAAAGAGTAGTTCATGATTTGTCCTTCTAATTCCTACTTTAAAAGTCGCCTTCCAAGAGAAAGCGTCCGCTTTTTTAGGAGCAACCTGATCAGAACCAAGACCTCGTTTATACAGCAATGATTTTTGCACAAAACGGGAAGTTTTTAGGTCTTGTGGTTTTTACATGAAATCGATCAGGACGCCTAGCTGTGACATTTCTTAGTTGAGAGTGACTCAAAGATACAAAGATGTTGCTGCTACCAGGTTTGTGGAGTTCATGCAGGAGTCAGAAACATCAAACCGTCGGCATCTGCAGATGAAATGAAGAACCATTTTGCCAGTTGTGGGTGGCCATTTCCTGACATTTAATATCCGGCCACCCGGCTCCTTCCATGGTATAAAATCGAGCAATGTTTTGATACGATTGTGACGTTACAGAGAGATAAACACACCACGCCACCACTGTATGCTTCTTTCTGCTCTCAGCTCGTCACACAAAACCAAGCAGCAACCAGGAAACATGACTTTAACACCACTGGCAGTGAGACGTGCTGCTGTATGAAAAAGAATCACTGCACCCAATTCATTTTCCACGTCCGCTTCCACATGAAGCCTCTTGAAAATGTTTCCAGACAACAAGAGCAGCCCTTTAACCTGCGATGCTGCGTCACTCCTTATCGTGTGTGTCAGTGTTTCCTGTGTATGGCTGTGATGGAAACGCGGGCGTTTAACGGCACACCATTCATCTTGCAACACGATTGTTCCTCAAAGAAGCAAAATAAATGTTTGCAGCTGATTTCCTGCGGAGGGAGAAGAACTAAGCTGCAGCGTGTTTGAGAAAAATCAGCTAAACTTTGGGCACACAAACTGAACTACTATTTAAACTCGCTGGATTTAATTGACTTTAATTCGCATACATCCAAGCCGAGGATGCAATTACAGCCAAATCATTAAAACTATGTTTTTACTTTCTCTTCAGGTTCACCCCGACATTTATATTTCTGTTGGCAACGCGACAGTTTATTTCTGTCAGAGCTGAGACACTGAGACAGTCTCTGTCTGTGCTGCTCTGTCACTCCGGTTTAATTGAGCTTGAGAAGTGATGGAGTTTTCAATCACACTTGACATAAAGATACTCGGACGTCAATACGGCATTGATCTGCATGACCCTCAGCCGGGCCTCGGCCTGGACTTGCTGTCCTCCATTAAAACGCAGACAGCAGCCTGGCAGCAGCAGGACTCATTACGGAGCTAATTCAATGATGCTTCCTCCTGTTTGGAGCAACTCTAAATTCTACTATTAGAACGGCGGAAAACAACATGAAAATACTTGTGCGATGGAGAAAAAAAATGGAGCTCCGTGACAGACAGTTTGTCCCCGTTCTGCCAAAGGCTGCGCAGTGGAGAGCAGCGGGGGGTCCTCAGCGGAGACCAGCTGTTGCCCTGTCCGCCGCGCGGACACGGCTGGCTGTCAGCAGCCGGGCCGGCGCTGCGCCGTACATACCAAACAGGACGCGGGCCTATATCCCCTCAGGGAGTTCACTTCCTCTGAGCCCCCACCGCCACTGCTGATGCTCCACCTGAAACAAGCGGCCCCTTCAGCTGGAGGCCAGATATCCTGAGGAGGAAGATCCTGGGGGGTCACTCCTGCTAATAAAGATTCATCCAGTTCTCATATGATTTTAAATGAGAATTATAAGTCCTGTCTATAAAGCTGAAAGTTTTGAAATATTAGGATTTTGTTGTTCTTAACATTAAAATATTAACTAAGTATTGTTCATGTTAAAAAAATGCTCAATCAATGCATTTTAATAAAGGGTGGATGAAATGAATGTGTGTGAGTGTCAATGAGAATTAAAATAGACTGATATGTAAATATAATTAAAATAAATAGTTAAATGGTTATAAAAAACGGATGTATGGGTTGTAAATAAAATAAATGAAATTGCTCAAATGCTAGTTAGTTAGTTAGTTAATAGAGAAGTAAGAAAGGGGAAGGGACACATGGGTTTTACTTTTACCTGCTCCTCTTCAAACACTTACTTCTTGTTTCGTTTGTTTTCTTGTCTCTTTATTATTTTATGTTCAAAATAAAACTAATCTAAGGTGAAGAGAAACAACCATATTTTATGTTCCTGGAACACTTAGCTTAGCTTGTGTCCACATGGAGGTTTGGAGCATGTTAGCAGCAGCAGCATTAGCATCAGCAATAGCATTAGTAGCAGCAGCAGTATTAGCAGAAGCAGCACACATGGAAACATTTGTTGTCCCACTTAAAATTTTTATACAGGACTGTGTTTAAACAGATCACTTCCTGCCTGTTCACTATGGAAATGAATCAGTGGACCAGGAGGAAATATGTCTCTCCTTGTTTATGAGGGTGAGCAGTGGTGTCGTGGTCGCCTGTAACGACACACGTGAGTAGAGATGTGTTTCATGAAGCAGGTCAGCTGTGTTTTCGCTGGTTGCAGACGTCTCCTCTGTGACGGAGCGGCAGGTCTGAAATGTTGGCTGTGATTGACTCGAGGCTCAAGTTTAGGACGGAACAGGAAAAAATAGGCTGCTACAAACCTGTTCGGACTGGCTCTGCCCTCCTCTGCTCTCCTCTAGTCTCCTCCATCCTTCTCCATCTGCATCTGTCTTTTAGTCCCCTCCAGTCTCCCCAATTTTTTCTAGTACCCTCCACCCTCCTCTAGTCTCCTCTAGTCCCTTCCATCCCTCCTCTAGTCTCCTCCACCCTCCCCTAGTCTCCTCCACCCTCCTCTAGTTTCCTCCAACCTCCTCTAGTCTCCTCCAGTCCCCTCCACCCTCCTCTACTCTTCTCTAGGCCCTTTCCAACCTCCCTCTAGTCTCCTCTAGTCTCCTACACCCCCTTTAGTCTCCTCCACCTTCCTCTAGTTTCCTCCACCCTCCTCTAGTCTCCTCTAGTCCCTTCCACTCTCCTCTAGTCTCCTCTAGTCCCTTCCACTCTCCTCTAGTCTCCTCTAGTCCCTTCCACCCTCCTCTAGTCTCCTCTAGTCCCTTCCACCCTTCTCTAGTCTCCTCTAGTCTCCTCTAGTCCCTTTCACCCTCCTCTAGTCTCCTCTAGTCCCTTCCACCCTCCTCTAGTCTCCTCCACCCTTCTCTAGTCCCTTCCACCCTCCTCTAGTCTCCTCTAGTCTCCTCCACCCTTCTCTAGTCTCCTCCACCCTCCTCGAGTCTCCTCTAGTCTCCTCCAGCCCAGACTCTGTTTCTTCTCTCTCCCTGCTACAGAGACAGCTTGTGTATAAATCACATCATCTTGAGGCAAATTATAAAGTTAGCAACATACTAAATCTGCAGCCACAATCCTTATCTAAACATCCTGATGCGGAAAGCCACTGATTATGTTGCCACCCACATGTGTACCAGCAGAAACCAGCAGATTGGCAGCACAACTGTTCCACACCCAGAGTATAAAACTCATTTAGGTTCAGACTCACACTCACACGCTGATCAATTTTGAGATTTTGGACTGTTTAGTTTCCATAACTGTCTGTAACTGTCTTCTATCAGGCTGCTGAAAAGAAATGTTCAAAATCTAAAAAGCATTTGGAAAGTACAAAGGAGGGTTTATAGCTAAACTCTAAATCTGGTGTTGATTTCTGACGTTTCTTTAAAATTAGCTTTTTCCTCACTGTGAGCCAGAAATCTCCACTTCAGCAGCTCATACACACACCAAATTTTTCCAGTTTGATTCCCGGCTTTATTCTGAGGGTTTTTATTTGTTTTGAATTTAGAGCTTGATTTATAAAACATCTTTATTCCTATGAACAAGGTGAAATGATTGATTTGTTTTTTGACTGCAGACAGTTTTATCCTGATTGTTGGAGATATGAAGACAGATTCAACACTCCCTCTGTGTCTATTTGCAGCAGCAGTCTCTGCCGTTCACATCCTGCACCATCACAAAGCTCCACTGAACTTTTACTGCAGGTTCACACTTTGTCTACAGATGCTGCTGCTGCAACAAGTGTTGTTACTCAAAACCGTCTGTGATTCAGATGGCAGCATGTGTTCTTCAGAAGGAAGAGTGTCTGCAATGAGGGAAGTGCCACAATATCACTTCCTGTGTCTGTCTGCATGTGAGACTGCTGCTCACACTTTTGTAATCCCCTCATTAATATTTACAGAGCGCCCCACCGACAGCAGAGGACGATGGCGTCTTCTTCTCTGAGAAGCAGTCGACTGTAAAATGGAACTTGTTGTTTCAATATGAGTAAAAGCTGCCATTAAATTGTAAATTAAATCTACAAATATGAATACTGTATTTTGAACACTGACATGTACCTTGACTAAATATTTCATGCCTTTGTCTGGTGGATTTAAATTTGTTAATTTTTTCAGTTGCTCAGTTATTTGGAATCTAATCTACTGCATATCAAATTTTGACATTGTCCTTTTTGTTTTGGAGCATCAGTTTTTCTTCTATAGAACTTCTATATTGAAGTTGAGTTTCCACTAAATTCCTGCATGATATTTTACAGTCTTTGCTTCACATCCTCCTAGAACATTTTCAAAGTGTGCTGAGCTGAAATGTGCTGACAAAGAACAGCTCGGTTGCCATACGTTTATTCCTCAGCTCCTCCCCAGCGTGGATTCCCTCATTAGTGTTTCTTGAAACACAGCACTTGAGGAAAAAAAATGAGGAGTGGAATTAAAAAGCTCAAACGAGCCTCAGGCTTAACGCTCGTTGCCCCGTCGGCACTTATAAAAATAGAAGAGGCCCCCCGAAAGTGGGGGTCCTCGAGGTGTGCCCACTCCAGCCTGAATGAACGTGTGTGCAGAGTGGGTATTCACCATGCATGGCAGGACTCTGGCACTCTGCAGCACTTCAAGGGTCTCTCTGATTTCTCTTTCTTTGGCAGATCCTCTGAAAGAAGCCTCCTGGAGGACTGGAGCAGAGCTGCTTGTAAACACTTTGCAGTTTGCTTTCTGAGCCTCATCAACAAGTCTGCTGCCCCCAGAAGTCCACTCTGGTTTCAATCAGTAAGGAGTAGGTGAGAGGGGGAGGATCAGTGTGTGTGTGTGTGTGTGTCTGTGTCGGAGGTAGGTGGATGTTTTGGGGGGGTCCGATGTTTGCTGAATGCTCTCCTTTGTTGGGATCATATTATGTTTCCACCACAATACTTCTAAACCCTGCTTCATCAACTCCATTCATGTGTAACAGTTCATGCAAATGGCCGCACTAGCCTTTTTTTCTAGGGGTGGGGTGGGGGTGGGATCCTTTTTTATCAGTCTCCCACCCAACTGCCCTCCCTGCAGACTCCTGCTGAACACACACACACACACATACACACACACACACACACACACACTGCAGATTATAATCCCTTCATGCAGCGTTACGGTCAGTCAAAGCTGAGCCCAACATTCATCTGATCAGACGCATATCTGATCACACAAACCACACAAGAGACATGCAGAGCCACAGAAACCTGCAAACTCTTCTAATTCCTATCATACATACACACACACACACACACATTAGATTCACCTCGGAGAGAAAACTTGAAACCCTCAGATGATAATAGCTGATTAAACCCACAGGAAGCAGACACATGACGGCCAGGCAGCGTTACACACATTAGTGAAACTCAGCGGCTACACACACACACTGAGATACCGGCAAATGTAGCTTTAATAACACACATATGCATGTGTGAGGAAATAACATTCTATCTGAGGAAGAGAAGAATGATTTCCTCCCTTTACATTAAATTCATGCAGAATCGACACAGTCGTCTTCATTGCTGTTTACTGTTGTTTATGTTTCCCAGTGAGCCATTTGTTGGTAAATGAGATTGTATTTACAGTACATGCCAATAAAGTGAGCCAAAGGGCTGTTTCACAGGCAAATAATGGCTTTATTGCCACAGAGGTGTTTTATTGTCACTGTTGTATGAGGCCTAATTAGTAACAATATGGGAATAATGAGCACATACTGAAGAGTCGCTGACCGCCTACCAACTCACTTCTATAAAATAAAACATGTGGCAGATTTGGCCCCATGCAGCTGCGTTTGGGAAACATATACATGAATGAAGCCTTTCATGCTCTCTGCAACTGGGACCGTTTCCCACCAGGAACCTCCTCAAGGACAACTGGGATTCCCAGGACCACAGGTTGGACCACAGGTTGGCAACCACAACTATAGAACCAACATTTACAGAACACCCTGGAGCTGGGACCAGCACGACTGCAGATACATTTAACATTCCTCTTTCTGCTAGGAAGCCCCCAAAACCTCAGCAAGAGCCAGCAGAGAATATATATATGTGTGTGTGTGTGTGTGTGTGTGTGTGTGTGTGTGTGTGTGTGTGTGTGTGTGTGTGTGTGTGTGTGTGTGTGCGTGTGTGTGTGCGTGTGTGCGTGTATTATATATACACGCATAACACATAACTGTAGTTATAGAAATTCAGGAGGAAAAACACAACAACTAAAAACTTATATGAAGTTTATCCCACAGGGCATAAATTGTGCAGATATTTGACATTAAGCATGAGCTCATTAATAAGAGCCACGAAAATAAGTAAATGTTCCTGCGGGTTGTGTTTTATACTAAATTAACACATTTTTACACACTGCAGCTTGTTGCCTTATGTGTAATTACTCTGTTATAGGCATTATATTTCCATAACGAAGTGCGATATTAAACCAAAAAAGTGGTGCAACGCAGGAGAACTGTGATGACAATGAAAACCAAACTAAAGCGCAAAGTGCTTGAAGCTGCGAGTCACGTTTTTTTTTTTCTTTTTGGAGGAGACTCACCCTAGACGATGCTTTCCTCTTGTACTTGTTGGCGAAGTCGAACTTCTCCTTGATGTCGTCCAGCAGCAGCTCCAGGCGGCTCTTCTCCTCCTTGCCCGTGTAATCCTGGCCCAGGAGGAGGTACGCCCTCCAGTTGGCCGAGTCGAAGCCCCAGTGGCAAGTCCTGTTCTCCTGCGCCTTGTGGCTGTGCACCACGAACTTGTGCGTCGGATACATAAGTCTGCAGTCCATGCACTGGATGCACGCTGCGTTGGGGCTGGTGTACAGCTCCGGCACGAACAAGCCTTTGCACTTGCCGAAACACTCGTGGTAGATGTGGAAGCTGCGCTCGGTGAGCTCCAGCTCCAGCGCGCCGCCGCCTCCGCCGCCCAGCTCCTTCTTGCAGCGCGGCGGGTAGGCGCCTCCGTAGATCAGAGCGTTGCACAGCCGCTCCGCGTCCGTCTTGGTGATGAGGCCGCAGGACGGCGCCGAGAATGGCAGGATCCCCATGACTTTGAGGATCTCCAGCTGGTCTGCCGTGCACCGGGAGCAGTAGACGTGCAGCTCGTCGCACACCGAGTTGATCTGCTGCAGGCTGAAGTCCCGTAGCACCGTGTTGAGGATCTGCGGGAGGCACAGTCGCTTCTCCCCGCCGACCACGAAGCACGAGATGGTCTCCCCCTCCAGGACCGTCTCGCAACGCTCCGTGGAGCGGTCCGACGGAATGAACAGCGGCCCCGGCATCACCGGCGGCGGCAGATGCTGCAGCACCGGCTCCGGCGGCTCCTTCCCGTCCTTCTTGAAGAGGAGCTCATGCTGCCACCGGGCAGAGAACGCCGCCGGGCCGCCCAGGGAGCTCATAGAGCTGAGGTGGAACTGCTTGAGAGTTTGTTGCAGTCCCGGATGAGGCTGGAAGCTCTGCCGACTTACAGTCTCCATGTTTTTCCTGCAACTTTGGAAGCGAACACCCCGCTGACCGTCCACCGGGAATCACGAGTATCGATCCGTGCGTGAAGCCTGTAAATCCACCGCGTCTCCAGCCGAGAGTCCAGCGCGTCATCCAACATCCAGAGAAGCGAAGGAAAAAAAGTGCGCACGGAGAGTTTTAGTCGGTCCTCCCCGCGGCTACGGCCAGTCTGCGCGGTGCGGCTGCGGCGGGGCGTGCGGGGCGGCTGTCCATATCCCAGCTCCCAACTCCGCAAAAGAACTACACTTCAAAACTACACATCCGCGCTTTAATCCACGGAGAGAAGGAGAAAAGAAGCGTCGCGAAACTAAAGCCGAGAGGCGACTGTAACCGAGGAAAGATTTAAAAAAAAATAAAAAATGTAAAAAAAAAAAAAATCCGTATTTGCGGCTCTTTCCGCTGTCGAGGAGGAGCCGCAAATAACCGAGCGACCAACCCGTCCCCAGTCCGCCCGTCTGCAGGTCTGCTGCCCCCGCAGTTCCTCTGATGTAGTGACTGAAGACTGCGAGTCGGAGGGAGAGAGAGAGTGTGTCTGAGAGAGAGAGAGAGCGTGTGTGTGTCTGAGAGAGAGAGAGAGAGAGAGAGAGAGCGTGTGTGTGTCTGAGAGAGAGAGAGAGAGAGAGAGAGAGCGTGTGTGTGTGTGTCTGAGAGAGAGAGAGAATGTCTAAGAGAGAGAGAGAGAGAGAGAGAGAGAGTCTGAGAGAGAGTCTGAGAGAGAGGGGGAGTAGGGAACAGCTCTCTTTCCCTCCCTCCTCGCTGTCTCTCTCCCTCTTTTCCTTCCCCGTCTCTCTCTCTTTTCCTTCTGTCTGTCTCACTCCTTATTTTCCTTCCCCGTGTCTCTCTTCCTTCTGTCTGTCTCTCTCCCTCCCTCCCTTTTTTCCTATTCCGTCTCTCCCTTTTTTCTGTCTGTCTCTCTCCCTCTTCTTCCTTCTCGCTCCCTGTCTCAGTCTCCCTTCCTTCTCTATCTTCCCTCACTCTCTACCCCCCTCCCCCCTCTTCTTCCTTCTCTCCCTCTTTTCCTCTTTTCCTCCTCCCCCCTCCCTCTGTGTTTTGTGTCTGGCTCAGTCATTGAATCGCAGCCAGGAATGTGAGTGACTCTGCAGGCAGGCAGGGCTCTTCCAGGAACAAGCCCCCCTCCTCCCCACTCCTTCCCTCGCTCCCTACCCTGCAGAGAGCAGAGAAGAAGAAGAAGAAGAAGAAGAAGAAGAAGAAGAAGAAGAAGAAGAAGAAGAAGAAGAAGAAGAAGAAAATGAAGAAGGAGAAGAATAAGAAAAGGAAGATGAATACAAGGGAGGAAGGGAGGACGGATGCTGCGTTCAGGTCACATGGGAAAAAAAGTAGTACAAATAAATGCAATTCAGGTTATTGTCACGGAAATCCTAGTTACATTTTCAAAAGCGGTAAAAAAAAAGCTCCAGACTCTAATAAAGATATAACGATAAACAACAATAAATATGCTGCTTTAAAAAACAAAAGTAAAGTAACCTTAATAGTGTAGACATAACTAACATTGTATTCAACGTTATGATTTGTTTACAGGAATATACATTTATAATACTTATGTTACAGTTTCAGATTGTAATTTTAACACATGCACTCAGTGAAACAAGACACCTGGCTGCTGTTGCTTCAACATGTTATTATTATATACATGCACAGTATTATAAATTTATAAATCACTTTAGATAAAATATAATATAAATAAAACTTTTAGGTTTTCGTACTATTTTATCTGATTCTGCTTGTGAATTGTGGAAGTATTTTTTGTTAATCCACGTCACATTTCATTTTGTATAAAGTATTTTTACACTGTGATATTTGTACCAGAGTAAATTCTTAAATCACTCTTTCTGCTGGAACGGGAGTTTTGGTTAAAAAGAATTCTGATTCTTAAATTCATGAGAGTAACAAGTAGATTTTAGCCAATTTGATTATCATATTGTTCCTGTTATTGACCCAATTCTGCTCTGAAATGAAATCTTCCACATTCTTGACGTCAGAGAAACCTAATTCCAAACAGATTCCCGTATTCCCCATGGTCCATGAACGGAGCAGCAGAATAGAGCGTTTTTGTGAATCATTTGGAGAGAAAAGAAGCAGCTGAAGAAGAAGGGTGGCTGCTGTTCTGCAGACGACAGATTTATCTTTGGATGGGAAACGACTGACTGCGGCTTATTTATTTTCCTTCTGCTTAAACGTGTTAAAATTGTTTTGGCAAGTTGTGGCGAATAAACAAGTTTCATGTGTTGTCGACCGAGAAAGAAAAAATGTAACCGAAGACATGGCAGAGAAGACAGCAGCAATAAGAACGGTGCTGCTTCATAACATACAGCACACGACGACGATCACTGATCATGTTTAGTCTGAAAGTATTTATGCTGATTGAAGTAACAGTTCTACATAAACTGACTATTTTCCATCTGACAGTGTCTGGAGCTGAAGGGAAGCGTGACTAATATATTGTGGGGTAAAAGTCAAAACCAAGCGACTAAACCTCTGGAGGTCATGTGTCCAGAGCAAGTTCAACACCAGCTCTGACGAACCAGCACTTTTCTGCTCCTGTAGCGACTCCTAGCTCCACACTGCTGCAACTGCAGCCTGACGGCAGGCAGTGTGTGTGTGTCACACACACACACATATATATATATATATATATATATATATATATATATATATATATATATATATATATATATATATATATATGATTTGTACTTAAGTAAATGTAAAATTACTGATTACTGATTTGAAGTACTCAAAAAGCTCAATGACTAACAAGAGTAAGTGAAGCACCCGAGCTCCACATTGATCAGTTGATGTATAATATATGTTGTCACAGCTGAAGAGCCAACAGAGCAGCATAACTACAATCTTACATTAAATTGATCTATTAAGCCATTTATTAATCAAACAGATGACAAATCACATTAAAATGATAAACTTGTATCATCACTAAGAATTTGGTTGGGCATTAATCCATGTGAGATTTTAAATTCCAGTGGAATTTGATGTGGCCCACACAGGGCTTTCAGCCTCTTTTCAAGGCTCAAGGTCTTCATCAAAGTCTTCACCAAGGTCTTCATCAGTAGGAGCACTGAAAACGGTGAAATTCTAAAAGTTCTGAACTTAGGTTTTTTAGTATTTTTTGGGAAGGTGGTAGTTCAAGTCTGTGTGTGTGTGTGTGTGTGAATGTGTGAATGTGTGTATTTTGATTTCACATAAAACAGCTTTTAGACTAATATTTTTCACAAGTGAAATACAATCAATTATTACAATTTTGAATTTGAATTATTAATATTGAATATAGTAATTTTTAAACAATACATAATTAAAAGATCATTATGCACACAAAGAGCATATGAGCGGTTAGCATCAATCAAAAATATTTTTATTGGAGTACGTTTAAGAGCAGGAGTACAACATGTAATGTTTTAAAACCAAAGACACATCTGGCTTCATCATTTCAATTTCCATGGATCTTTCTAAATGTATATATTATATTAGTTTAAGAAACTTATTAAAAGGTAAAACGTAGCTTTTTAGGACAATATACATTTTTTTTTTTTACATCTAGGTATTTTTTTACTTCCTTTAAACAGATGATTTTATGGATGATTTTCTGTTTTAGTCGTCAAACGTCCGCTACTCCATTGACTCCATCTTCTGTTATTGTGTTGACCGACACCCTGGCGGCAAAAAAACTAATGTGCTTCAACGCACCAGTTCACATGAACTACATCACAGAATCCTGTTCTAATGTGGGTCTAATATCAGTGTATTAGACCTTCTGTAACACTATGGGTGGCGTTGTTGTTCTGGCATGACGCCAGCGTGGATCTGAGGCAGCTGCAGGCTGTAAGTGGCCTCCAGTCCTACACATACACTACATACCATCGCTGTCTGTCTGTACATTAATTGGTAATGGATATGAGTGAGTCACAAAGCTTGTGTTTTCTTTACGCCTCATCCCATCAAGGCCAAAGCTGCTAGACAGTACTGTGTGTTTGCCAAGCCTCCCTTTCAATGATTCATATTTAGATTATCAGCACACAGTTTTTTTTTTTTTAGCCTTGAGCTCATCTGTGCTCCTGTATCCAGCGACGGACGCCTTTTGCATCTCCATGTGTGGTTTTTGAGAGCATCTGGCACTATAAGGACCCTCACACTGGACCCCAACACTACTCATTTTTTCTTTTGTTTTTGAAAAGATCCTTAAACACTTCATGGCAATTGAGTTGCAAACAGGAGCCGTTTCAGGAATCAGACTCACCGAACAAGAAGAAAAATCAAATGACCCCTTCCACAATGCTTAAAGGTCCCTATTATATTCAAGCTGTACACAACACTGTGTTAAGTACCAAACCTGGTATGAAAGTGTCCCAATTTGGGAATCATATTTTACAGAAAAAAGAAAAAGAAGGAACATTATACAGGGGCTGCAGCTTAATGGTCGGGACTTGGAAAGCAGGCAGCAAAGACTGCAGCGAGGTGGACTCCTCCAGGCACGAGAAAACCTGGACGACCCAACATGACCAGCCACTGAACTGGAACAGAGGAGCCAAGATGAACCTAGCGTGGGTGGAGGCTCGACGTGTTGCCAAGAAGTGGAAACGATGGAGCTTCATGTGGCTTCGTGTCATAAAGAGGAAAAACAGGATTATGGGTGAGTTATGCTATATAAGAATAGATCCCATGACGTGTTGTGAAACCATATTTTTCTAGCTGTTCCCAACAACCACAGCTGAAGAGGGAGAATTGTTAAACCAATGTTCTGAGATCTGTTCTGTAAACATTTGCAAACATGTATTATTTTTTCTTATAAATATTTTCCTTAAAAAGTAACATTTCTGAACAATTGTAATAGACAAAAAATGTGTAAGAAAGTAGAGTAAGAAATCAACTGGAGAAGGTTTATGTTGAAATCTGTTAGTTAAAATTTAGTGTCAAACCTTAAAGGTCTAATACAACAGAAAGATATAATCTATCTATAAATCAAGAAGCCTCTATGTGTCTGTGGCTCTTATATCTCTCTAAAGGTTTGGCAGATCAACCTCAGCTTTCGGAAAAAGCTTGCGCATGGTACAATGTACACCCTTTTTCTGGAATTTTTGATACATATTCAAAATATCATTATTATCATCAAAAGTAGACTGTAGAAATATGTATTATAGCTCTATCCTGCAGAAGCAATTCAATTACAGTGTAAAGCTCAGTGTCATGGCTACTCCTTATGATGCTTTCCAGTACTTTTATTACAATTCAAAGCTCTGTTTTCCCATTTTTTCCTGCACGTTCATGCAGCCAACATAACAAGAATCAGAATCCATAGAGCACTGCACTGGTCTTGTTTTATCACTTGTTTCTTGATGCCAAAACTGAGTGTTGCGCAAAGAAAACTTAACAAACCCAAATGTCTTCCACACATTAAAACACTAACTGAGTACCAGCTGCTTCCTTTGTTCCTCTGCAGTTTGGTGCAGAGCAGGTAGCGTCTGCTGGGTCTTAAAACAGCTTCCTTCTGTGGCTGAACATGATGCGATGAGAACTGAAAGAGTGAATCAGAAAGCTGCAGCCTGTCAGGTAAACAACAAGCTGTAAGTCATTGTGAAGCTCCGTAATAAATATAATATAATATCATATAAAGCCCATCATCCTTTGTAGGTTCATCACTACAGGTCATGATTCTCACATTACATACTGTTGTTGTTATATGATATTTATTACAAAATGTATTAGTACATAATTCAAGAAGAGCATAAATTGTTTTATTTTACAGTGGTGGAAGAAGTATTCTGACATTTTAATTAAGTAGAGTTAGCAATACCACAGGGTGAAAATACTTTCTTGCATTCAAAGTTGTACATAAGTGAAAGTCGAAAGTATTTAGCCTTAAAATATATTTGAAAAATTATTGTCGATTTAAAATATTGTAAGTAAGTGAGTGAAAATACTTTCTGGATTATAAGTACAGATGCATTAATGTGTTCAACACTTTAATGTTGCAGCTCATTTTAATCATTTTATAATTTGCTGATAACTCAAACTACAGAAATATATCATCATGTATCAGTGATTTATAATCTATAAAGCAAGGAGTGTTTGTCAGTCTGTACCTCACATAACTCTCTGACTGTTTGTCGGATTAACCTCTACTTTCAGATATAGTTTATGCATGGCACAATTAGGAGTATCCTTTCTTGTGATTAGATAGCCAAAACATCATTATTTTATCCATCCATCCATCCATTTTCTATCCCGCTTATTCCTTTTCAGGGTCGCAGGGGTCTGCTGGAGCCTATCCCAGCGCATTTTATGGCGAGAGGCAGGGATACACCCCAGATGGTCGCCAGCCAATCGTGGGGCTCATTATTTTATTATTATTATTAAAACTCCAAGTCCCATAGGTGTTCTGTTGTAGTGTAGGGGGTAGTGTTCTTGCCTCATAAGAAGTAGACTTGGGTTTGGGTCCTAGCTGAAGCATTTCTTTGTGTCTATGACACAAAGTATATTCTACAATAGATTTCCTGAAGCAGCTATTTTGTTCCAGTGTTACAGCTCTGGATCATCATGACAATTACATCCCATCATTTTATTACCATTTGAACCTCTGTTGTCTTCCTGCTCAGATCATGCTCCACTGTAGTGAAAGTAAGTTTCCTGGTTTAGCTGCTACTTTATTCTTCAATAAAACAAGCTACTGTGGCTGTAGCCAACCACAAAACTACAAACTTTTTAAGAAAACTTCATGCACTGCCATCTTTTCTGCTTTCAGAGGAGAACTACTCTCTACACACTAGCTGCAGCATCTTTGATATATAAATATAAACTAAAACAAGTATAAACTATATGTTTAACTTTTAACAGATAAGATTTTTGTAATTTTTTGATAGATTAACTTTTAAGACACATCCACATACCCTCAGAAAATCCAGACACTATCATTTTATTGATGGATGGATGGATAAGTTGTTGAACAAGTACTTAAATCAAAAGGAAAAATACAAAACATCATTTAACCATTTACTGCAGATACTATGTTTAGAAGGGCAATGTGTGGGACATGCACATGGCACAATGGTGTCCATCCTTTTTTGTTGAGATTTTTTTAAATAAATATTCAAAAGATCATTATTATCATCAAAAGATAAAATCCCAAAGATTTATGTATCACAACTCTATCCTGCAGCATCACCTAAGTTAATTCAAAGCTCTGTTTTCCCATTTCTTCCTGAACGGATTGTGCAGCCAATGAAAGTAGGAATATCTACTTCTTATGGCCACTGCAATTGTCTTGTTCATTATGAGAAGGCATTTTATAAATATTGTTTCAGAAAGAGAAAACAATAAATGTAATGAAATATAAAATAGCATATCATTGAAATACTCAAGTAAAATACAATTATTTCAAAATTGTACTTAAGTATAGCACTTGAGTAACTATACTATTTTGATTTTTATTACCTTAGATTGAGATGTTTTCATCTACATGGTGCTATGTTTCTACAGTAGCTTAGGACAGACAAAACAAACAATGACTCTTGAGACTTTCATATTTTCATGTTTTTCCTGAAACTGCACACTGAATGTTTAAGTATTAGCACAAAGCACCTGGACAACAACCCCTGAACATTCTGTGTCTATATTCTCATCACTCTACAGAGACACTGTGCAGGGTTCAGATATTTCTTGACCTTAAATGTTAAGGCTACTGCCACCACCTTACTTTTATTCTCCTTCTCATCGTCCTTGCTGTCGCCATGACAACAAAGCACAACACTGCATCACGTGGGACGAATGACGTAACGTTTCTTTCCAGGCGCCGGGTTGCTTTTTCCCAGAGTAGCACTATGTACCACAGGCCTGGCCCACTGCTCTGCTTTTGTGTTTCTCCCCTTCTGTGGTTGAGGTAGAAAAAAACTGATTGGCCAATGTCAGCAACTCAGCTGCAGTCCTTCTGGAATACTCATCTTATGGGGCACTGTTTCCAAAATGCTCTCACCTTATTTCAAAGTGGCAGGGTTTTCCCATCATGCAGGTTTTTAAAAATAATTCTCCCCTCTTTCCTTTCTTTGCTGTTTCTTCTGTTCCGTCCAGCTTTCCCTTGTCTTTTTCCATTGCATAATTGTAGCCGCTCTCCGTTGGTCCCTCTTTTCTGGCCAAAAGCTTAGAAGGCTCAGAAAGTCCCACCATTATTATGACTTCAACTTTCCACTTTATGTGTGTCCTAGCAAAGGGAACAAAGTATTATCATTACAGTAACGTCCTCATATGATGTAACCTGCTTTACTTTGCAAAGAGAAGAAATCCTTATGAAGAAGGGACAACATAATATCTAGTGTGTGTGTTTGTAGCTTTAAAGTGATGATTAGTGATATAATCAATGTTAATGTAGTTTTGTTTAACACACTTTTGATTTTTCCCCACTTTTACCTGCTGTCTTAATCTTGCTATTAATCAGCAGCTTGATATAACACAGCTGTCAGCAGGATTATCTGAGGAAAAAGAGAAGTGCTGACTAACATGCATTTCTCTCAAATTTATGAACAAAAAGTGTAAAAAATAAAATAAAATAATATATATATATATATATATATATAGAGCGTCTAGAAGCACATAAATAATAAATAATAAATCCCATGTGTTCTTCCTTCAAACAAAATCACAAGTTTGTTGTTGTAGCATTCATGCCAATAAAGTTAATTTGAATTGAATTTAGAAGGAGGGTGATTGGACAGAATCAAGTGACGTCACGATTCAGGAAGCAGGATCTCGAGGCGCGAAACTTCGAGGCTGTTTTGAAACGTTAATTACAGAATTTAATTTACAGAAGACGAAGATTTGATGTGTTTTTAAAATCTATGATGTCTGAAAACCACACGAAGTCTAAACTGAAGAGGAAGAAATCTGTCGCAGAGCAGCAGAATCGAGTTGAAGGCCGCAGGTTCGACTTTATCACACATAATGTTACCGACTGTAGTTCTGTAGAGAGTTCGAAATTCTCGCATACTGCTTTCAAACGTAGAAATACTATCAGAAGTAAAGGTACTCGTTATTACAGTCAGTTTTATGTTATATTGTCTGTTCTTGTAACTAGGAACACGAGTTAATGGATGAATATTTACATACCCTTATCACATATTTTTGTACATAATATACTATATATAGCAGCTTTTGCACGAAGTGCTTTATAAAAATTTTAAACATTTTAAATCTTCATAACAAAGTAATTCAACTCTCAGATACAAATATTGGAGGGAAGTATAAAGTACTACTCTAATGCATGTATCTGACTAATTGGGTTACTGTAAGATGCAGATTTTAATATTTTATATAAAATAATATACTTTCTATCTTTTATTATAAATAGACAAATATTATGATGCAGTACTAAGTATCTCGAACTGGCTCCACCTTCACAAACTAAAACATGAACATAAAGTATAATACACTGTATTAATATAAAACGGTCTATGTAATGAATACTTTTGATAATTTGAGTACATTTTTCTAATAATACATCTACACTTTTACCTTAATATAATTTTGAATTCAAGATTTTTATTTACACAGCAGTATTTTATTTTTTTATTTTATTTTTTACTTTTGCTCAAGCATCTAAATTCTTCACCGGAACCCATAAACATAAAACAATATTTAATAATATTATGCAGAATTTATGTGTTAATCGATGAAGAATAAATGTGGACAGCATTGACCGTTGCAAATATCTAAGTGTTTTCCTCATGGTCTCGGGACATAAATTGTCAGATTTTCAGGTATGTTCAATGAGGGTTAAAATCTGTGTTTAGGAGAAGTGATTTAATTTAGAATGATTGTTCCCACACAAGACCAAAGAGTTGAAAACTATGAAGACTAACTATGATCACTGTCATCTACGTACAAAAAAAACATTTAATCAACTCTTCTTTCTGTAAATACTCCTGCTTATCTACATTTTTTCCCTTTTTTAACCTGAATGTACAGCAATAAATTCAAAATGTATTGGATTCTGTATGCTTGTATTCTACCTTTTCGAATAGAGCTGTAAGTATTAGTTGATTCATCGATTAATCAGTTTGCTGCCAACCTTTACATTATCAATTTCTTTTATTTTCAAGAAATTAAAAGTTTAAAAATGAAAAGTAAGACTTTTGGTCTGAACAAAAAAAATAGATAAACATTTTAAACCATTTTATGAACCCAATGTTTCAATGATTTGACAGATTAATCAACTTTTAAAACAGTCACTAGTTGCAGCCCTACTTGTGATTTGTTTTTTTTTAAGTCACAACCTCACTCATACTTGATGGTTTTAAGAGAAATGTATTAGCCAAACTATATTTTTTTAATTTTGTAAAAACATTATAACCATATTACTGATAGCAGAACTGAATCTGTGAAGGAGGGAAGGAGTCATTATGCTTCTGTTTAAGGCAATTTTCTACAGCTGAGATCACATCTTAAAGGCTTTACCTGTTCTCTACCTGAGCATCTGATTTGATTTCTGAAAATGTTTTTTATTATTGACTATTTTATTATAAGCTTTTTAATTTACATGCATACCAGATCAAAGAGCAGTTGCATAAATAATTTGATGGGCAGATTAAAAATGCAGACAAATTAAAATGATAACCATCGTCATATCCCGTTCTTGACAGCTGATGGAAAATTAAATGTAGTTTTTATCTTGCACATTTGGATACTCTTGTGATATCCTATTCAGAAACATGCTGGTTTGGAACAGATCGTTCATTAGTGTGTGTTTAATGTGTGTTTACAGGTCAGTGCTTCCTGCAGCAGCATGGTGGAGCGGCGAGCAGCTGCCTGCTGTGGAGACGCTGTTTGCGCTGACGCTCACCTCTGTGCTGCAAAACCAGCCCTGGGACTCCATTCCTGATCTCCCACATCCATCTGCAGCGGTACGTTACCATCGGGTGTTGCTGCAGCGTATGTGACGAAACCACTGACAAGACTCTCATCAGAGAGATTCACACGCACACAGAAAAGTTCCAAATGTTCAGAGCTCTGATGCTCAGAATGTTCTTGCCATGTGTTTGCATGGACTGTGTCTGCAGCTTCAGCCTGAGCACAGATGTGGTTCACCTCAGCAGACGTATATTCTCAAAGGTCACTGCAGAGTCAACCCTCGCTTCCTGCTGACCTCTGGTCTCAATAGATTTAGTATAATTTATTACGTTAGCACATTTTGTACATTTCTTAGAAAGGGCTGCCATGATTAGTGGATTATTCATTTAATTGACAATTTTTACATTAATCAACTATTTTGATAATTGATTAATAGTTTTGATGCATTCAAGTTTTAGTTCTAATAAAGCATCCAGGAACAAGTTGAGCTTTAAAGTAAAAATGGGTTTTAATGTTTAATTACTTCAACATGTGTCAGTATTCCAATAACTTGTTATTTATTGTTTTACCTCATGCATGATATTGATATAAAGGTTAACTAACTATGGAACATATTTGGTATTTATTATTTAGAAATGAGTTGATTAAACTTTAATGGATAGAATACATTTAAAAGAAAATGTAATATGAAATCAAATGAACTTTCATGGACAGAGAAGAAAAAAGAAGAGAAAAGAAAAAAAAACACAATATTTAGTGCTAGTGCATCAGAAAATGATGCTATCAACATGGTAAGAGCAGTAAAATATATTTCCTCCACTTGGAGGCATATTCTGCAATCTTTATTAAGGTGATCATCAAAGAGAACATGATCAACTTGTTTTCTGTCAATGTTTATTTGCATGAATAGACAGTAGGTATAGAGAGATATGTTTTTAATAATGTTGCAGCCCAGTGAATAGTTTATTAGCCATTAAGAGCAGCATGAAGCCACAGACCTCCCCAGACCTAATAATTCAAAAAAATAGTTTATGAATAATTGTTCATGTATTGATTGATGATGTCTATCCCAACTATAAAATATCCTATATTGAAATTCTGCTGTACTGATCCCTGCTGATGCCTGTTTGTTTCCACATGTTCCTCCAGAGACCCTCAGCACAGCTGCTGGATGAGCAGCATTGGTGTGACTTCGGTGAAGAGGTCGCTCCCTTTCCTGAACCTTCCCTGCCAGGACCAGATCCACTCAATGTCAGCTCCACCCAGCAGAACAGGCCTCTGTCGCCCCAAAGCACGCCTGTTCAATTCCACACAAAGGCACGTCGACAGGAAGAGTCATACCCTGCTAGACCCTGTGGTGTCCGAGTGGAAGAGGGAAGGAAAGAGAAGATGGGAGAAACCAGGAAGCCTCTCCCACACCAGCTGAAGGTCCACAGCCAATCTCCCACTCAGAAAGGAGGTGAGAAAAAGATGATGCAGGATGACAAGCAGAATGAAGAGCAGGAGGTGCAGAATGGAGGTGGAGGAGTAACAGGAGGGCGTCTGCTGAGCTGCCCCATGTGTCTGCTGGAGTTCCCTGCTGGGTAAGTCAGTAACTGCTGCTATAACCATTGTCTATTCATGTTTCTAATGTTTCCCTTGCTATGACTGATTTCCGTCAACCAAGGCATTACAGGACATTCATAAGATGAAAAAAAATGTGTGATTGCATTGTGGTGCAAGGAGCTGTGGCGGCTGGCCTTACAAGGAGCGGAAGCTTGCTTACTCGGTGCAGCTGCTAATCCAGGCTGTGAGCACCTTGTCATCCGCTGCTTGCTGCAGAGAGTGAAAGCAAAGCAATAGAAGTCAGTGTACACACACCAGAATAGCCTCTAATAACAGGAAAATTATGCTAATGAAGTATTTAACATAGGAAAAGTAACTAAGATGAATGTCCAGATCATATTGTCTCGGAATGAAACTTGAAAAACATTCCAGTTGTGTTAATTTAGAGCTCACTGATTCGCTCATTTTGCAGTCAATCGAAAAAAGACACAGCCTCAGACAGATCATCCAATCATCACGCAGAAGTTCAGTGTCTCATCTGACTGATCTAGAAAAAAATTGACTTTCTCTTACGCTTAATGCAGAAACTTAGCAATTAGGCTTAAAAGGTGGAAGCTTTCGAAACTGTTTCTCTTAATGTCAAAAATTAGAGCTGCAATGATAGTCGATTAATTGATTAATGATGTTCACCAACTATTTTGATTGATTTCTTGTTTCTTTAGTCTTCTATAAATGTAAACTGGGTGCTGGGTTGTGGACTGTTGGCCTACACAAATAAATTATTTTAAGGTTAAATCTTTAACTTTCAGGAAACAGTGATGGGCATTTTACACCATTTTTTAAACAAAACAACAAGCCATTAACTATTTCAATAATCAATAGATAAAGTGGTTTTAAAAATAGTCATAAGTTGACGAAAAACAGAAAAGCAACAACGAGCTACAGTCCCCATCATTTTCCTGATAGTGTTGGGTAATTCAGCCTAAGAATAAAGATTTTTTTCCAAACTAAAGAGCAATTTGAGACCCTTACATTTTTTTATTTTTCTCTAAATTTTCTTACAAACACAACCAGTTTACTTTCAAAGAAGACTAAAGAAACCAGAAAACAATCTGATTTGAGAAGCTGGAACCGGAGAGTTTGGACATTTTCTTCTTAAAATGAACTCAAATTGATTATCAGAATAGTTGTAGATTAATTTAATAGTTAATTAATAGACTAATGGCTTCAGCTCTAAAATCTGTAAGTCCAGATGGTTTCACCTCGATGCATCTGTCCATGCAACCATAGCAACTGCAGCCTGCGCCAATGTGATTTGTCAATACTCCACAGACTGCAAACTGCTCTCAAACTGTCCCCAGTCCCAAAATATTTGCCCCTCTCCTCCAGATTCAGCTTGGATTAGTGTTGTTTTTGCTCTCAGTTGACGCCTCTGTGGATAAAAGCGTCTGCTGAGTGGAACTGTCGCCTGTAAACAGGCGCCTCTTTGTGCCGCAGCCGGTCCGGTCCTGGTCTGACCCGCCGGTCCTGTGTGCATTGGCCCATTCCCCACAACCTGGCTGAGCTCGCTCTCCAGGCCGCCTGCAGAAACAAAGCTCACCTCTGTGTGAGCAGAGAGGAGGCGGAGCTCCGCTGCTGCTTCACTGTCTGTTCAGTCTCAGATCAGCGATTATCAGTCTGATATATTGCCTCATCATTAAATGCTGATTATCTGGTTTAGGGTGATGTGGAGAGCACAGATTATCTATTCATGTTTATTTTTCTGATCATTCCTGCTGTTCAACTATTAGAAGATCATGTATTTGCATCTTTAAGGGAGATTTAGTATTTGTATCAGTTTCTTTTGAATATAATGCCTCAAACTGCTGAGGCTTCACATCTATTTTAACTGTGAAGACAACCTGTGGAGTTTGTTCTCCATCACTGACATTCAATCACATTTGAAGGATCTTTTAATACCAGTATGAACAGGGGAAAACCACCTTTCTCTGCTCATGACACCTGCCTGTTTTAACATACAATAGAACAGTAAACTCATCCATTTCCTGTCATTTAAGCAGATTGTCATGTTGCATATATCATATCTGAAAATATCTTCATTAGTGGTGCACGATATATCTGCCAACCGATATATATTGGCCGATATGTCACGTTTTTTAATTTATCGGCATCGGTCCGATGTCAACAATTTGCAGAGTTAAACCGCTAAAGTTAGTCGGGTCTGCATGTCTCTCGGCGACGCGCTATGCTAGCTGGTCCTAGTGGGCTCCTCCGTCACATCGCATCGCCCGAAAAGACAAAAAAAATGCACGGAACCATGCTCCGGGGTGTCGGACGCCGTCCTGCCGTGGCCGCCGACGTCGCCGCCTTCGCGGAGCTCCATCGGGTCCGCTCCGCCGTACTTCCTCTAACCACATGACAGAGTTTTACAGTGAGCCTTCCTTTAAATAAAGAGCACTGTTGTGCTTTTCAAATGTACAGTGTTTTTCTGGTCTGTACTAAATTTGTGACACTACAGAAAACTTTTTTTCTCTACATATATCGATATCGGCAAATATTGATATCGGCAGTGACTGCCGATATGTATATCGGATATCGATATCGGCCGAAATTTTCACATCGGTGCATCCCTAATCTTCGTGGGATGTTTTGTAGAGTGAACTCTCTTAGTTTGAAATTTGGTTCAAACAACAAAAGGCAATTGCTGCTAAAATATGTCTAAGACCTTTTTTAAATGTAATATTATGGGTTTCAAACTAGGCCTACAATCCACCCAATTTTGTTTTAATTTTGTTTTAGATGCTTCATTAATATTAATGAACATTTTATATTTTTTGTTTTAGTCAGAGAAACTCTGACTTTTCAAAAATTATAGAGCCTGAAGATTGCTAGAGAATTTGCAAAACAATCCTACTTCCTCAATGTTAAATTAAACAAAGATTTTACATTTTGTTTGACACACAATCTTTTAGTTTTAGTAATAGTTATACTTTAGTCATGAAGTAATATTTAAATAGTTCTATAGTATGAAATCTCCACTACAATGATGAATGATTTAAAACCTGTGATGGATCAAAAAAGTGCAGCTGCGTCGGCTGGTTTTACATCGAGGAACCGTGACGCCGTCAGCGGCCTCTTACAATAATTTCAGATACGTTGTGGAACTAAAAATGTTTTTAAATGATTTAGTTTGAGGTAATATGTAATACTACTCGATGCATAAATGTTACATGAAATTATTAACATTTGTTTGTTTCTTTGGGGACTTCTGTGGAATTTGACTAAATAGTGGCGCTATAACAACAAACTTTACATTTTGGCCTGGAACTATGGCCTATAAAAAATATGGATTTAGCATGTGAGCAGTTATCAGATCAGATTTTTTTTAGATGGTTTAGCTCAGCTGTCAATCAAACATCTTTTTTACTAACAATATATTTACATATCCCTCTGTCCTGATTTCAGATACGGCAGATGACACTGCTTTCAGTTCCAATTGCTCGATGTAATCCAGCCTAAGTCAAATGTACAAAAACCCGAAACGCATAGTATGAAATCTCAACTACAACAAATAAATGTAAAACGATCATTCTCTCTCATGTTGCAAATCATATGACAGTGACACTATTAGTCAAACTAGCCTTAGTAGATATCGTCTGAGAATCCTTCAGGCCTATGAAAGGTCTCAGTGAGTGTTGTCTGTCTCTCTCTCTCCTCGTCCCTGTCTCTGCAGGTTCACACAGATGGACTGTGACGGCCACCTGGCCCAGTGTCTGTCGGACATGAATGTGGACATGACCTGGTGAGCCAGCAGAACGCTGGCCGCTGTCCAGAAGCTTCCAAACACGCAGGACGCTGCAGGCTGGAAGACGCAGAGGTGAACGATCCGACCGCCGAAGTCCAGACGATAGGTTTGTTCCGCACAGAACGAAATAAACGTTTATATATGTTTCACAACATCAGCCTCTGGACCTATGATAACTGTGTTTTCAGCTTATGGTTATTAATTGTCGGTCACGACTGATATGAATTCACTTCTACACATTATACAGTGAATGAAGCACTTTGATTTACCAGCTTTATTACATTCAGATTCAGGTACTCTTTTGTATTACGATATATGCAGGCTATGTTCTTCTATACCAGTGAGAATAAAAGTAATGAAATCCTTGTAACAATTGGCCTGATTTGACTCACTGTACAGCAAAATGATACAGGAAACAGGCTTTAACGTTACATCTACACTGCTACGTGTAAAAACACACATTTTGCTACATCTACACCCAGCATCCACACTACACTACACCAACGTTTCCATACCCCAAAAATGAAAAATGCTGCTTATTCTGTTTTTATTGGCATACCTCCCTGACTTGTCATGCCTGTATCACACGACCCGTTACAAAAGAAGACATCTGTGCTAACAAAGCTAACAGCATGTTGTATTACCTGACTCTGAAATACTGCTAATGCTTCGGGACAATCTCAGGGCTTCCTCTGGAGATTGAAAACCTCAATATGGCATGGTATTTACTTTATAATATGGATGGAAATTAATCCTGCTGCCTCTTGTGTAGACAGAAATCGTTTTCAAATTAAAACCAGAGTCCAGTAGCCTCAAGAGTTTCCTCTACCGTGTAAAAACTTAGTTATTGCATCATTTGGACTATTATCAACATCATACTCCTCCTTGTATAACAGACTTCTTTCAAATGTGCCTGGCAAGATGCATATAATTACATTTATTATAAATGTATTTATTAAACTATGAATATTTGAAATATGAATATTTTACTCTGTAGTAAACAGTCCAACCACGTTCTCTCTGTATCCAATAAACCAGTACATGTTGTGAGATGACGTGTGTTGGTTCGTTTTATTTGAGTAGAGTTAGTGGTGATGAGAGATCTGAGGGTGTGCTGCCATGTGAGAGTAGCTCCCTGGCAACACACACACACACACAAAAACATAGCATCTGCAAAGATTTTTCTGCTGTTTCTATAAAAAATAAAACAAAAGGAGTCAGTTCACGGAAAACCAGTATCATTTTTAATAATTACACTTATTTACAAAGATGTGGTGAAGCAAAATTAAGCATAATCCAACCAGCGTTATGTCAGAACCAAAAAGTGGTGGACTAAATTCATTCATTTTTAAATAAAGGTTTTCTTTTAGTGTCTGAATGGCCTTCACTGTTTTGTGATGTGATTCAAGGACTCCCAGTTCATCCTTTGGTCCCTCGAGGAGAAAAAAACAAACAAAACACCACGAATGTTTCACCTGGTGTGCAAATAGATCAACGAACCATAACGTTAATAAAGAAAAAGTATCACGAGATGGTGTTTGGGGGGGTTGGGAGAGGAAGACGAAGCTTCCCCGAATGCTGAAGTGATTTCTAGCTTTGTGTGTGTGTGTGTGTGTGTGTGTGTGTGTGTGTGTGTGTGTGTGTGTGTGTGTGTGTGTGTGTGTTCGTGTTCGTTCATTGTGCTGGACTAATTGGTGTAACTGCTTCATTATCTCTCCTCTCTCTTATCACTTTCTGCCTGCCTGTAAAGGCCCTGAAGCTAATTGAGACCCTTTGACTCTGGATCAGCTAATTAATCCTATTATGTGGTTATCAAATTAGTACAGGTCAGATTTCATCAAGTAACTGAACCAATAGAGCTGCTGCTTCCTGTTTGTAATCTGTGCCTTTATATATTCACAGATGTGTTGTGCCTGTGTTTGATTTTAACCCGGTGTTTCAACAGTGTAAGAGCTCAGAAATTTGGTTTTAAATCTGTAGTTTGCTGTGCATAAAGGTGGCAGTAAGTGACTTAACTTAACCCCAGCGCGAACTAATACACTCATGGCTTCATTTATTTGTTTATGAGCGTGGAAGTGGAAAAGGGATGAATGATTTAAAACCTGGGCGACACGGTGGTGCGGTGGGTAGCACTGTTGCCTCACAGCAAGAAGGTCGCAGGTTCAAGACCCGCCTTGGGCCTGGGTCTGGGGCCTTTCTGTGTGGAGTTTGCATGTTCTCCCCGTGTCTGCGTGGGTTTTCACCGGGTACTCCGGTTTCCTCCCACAATACAAAACATGCTCAGGTTAATTGGTAAACTCTAAATTGCCCATAGGTGTGAGTGTGAGAGTGAATGGTGTGTGAATGGTGTGTGTGTGCCCCACGATTGGCTGGCGACCATCTGGGGTGTATCCCCCTGCCTCTCGCCCATAAAGTGCGCTGGGATAGGCTCCAGCAGACCCCTGCGACCCCGAAAGGGAATAAGCGGGATAGACAATGGATGGATGGATGGATTTAAAACCTGTGATGGATCATAAAGGTGCAGCTGCGTCGACTGGTTTTAAATCGAGGAACCGTGACGCTGTCAGCGGCCTCTTACAATACTTTCAGATACATTGTGGAACATGTTTTTAAATGATTTAGTTTGAGGTAATATGCAACACTACTCAATGCTTGGTTTTTTTTTTTGGGACTTCTGTGGAATTTTTCTAAATAGTGGCGCTATAACAAAACAAACTTTACATTTTGGCCTGTAACCTTTCAACTGTAAGTCTCAGAATAAAAAATATGGATTTAGGATGTGAGCATAAGTTATCAGCTCAGATTTCTTTTAGATGGTTTAGCTCAGCTGTCAATCAAACATCTTTTTACTAACAATATATTTACATATCCCTTTGTCCTGTTGTGATTTCAGCTACGTCAGAAGATGACGCTGCTTTCAGTTCCAGTTGCTAGACATAAACCAGCCTAAGTCAAACATACAAAAACCCCGAAATGGAAACATGCAATGTGTTGGAGTGGCTGCAGATGGTCGCCCAGTGGCAGCTGGGATGGAAGAAATCGAGCTCGGCCAGCAGGCCTGCACACGACATGGAGGTGAAGCCAACTCTGGGCTGTGGTCCTGATATCAACTGTTTCTGAAGAACACAGAGGCTTTTATACACCTGTGTGGTACATGAAGGCTCACACGTCTGCTGTTTCTGACATCAGAATCATAATCTGACACTAGGAAACTTCTTGACAAGCAAGAGTTAGTCCTCTCGAGACATCTAGATGTTAAACTTCACCTTTGAGCATTTTCGGTTCAGATGGTTTGGGATCATGAACGCTGTGTCCTGTGAATTCTGTGCATCTATAGACCATCAGTTAATACCTTAAAGACTGTTCTACATTGTTCATTTGAATTGATTTTGTTAAAAATTTAAAAAGTCAGTCGTGTCAGGACTGAGGCAGGTTACTGTGCTCCTAAAACATCAATTCCCCTCAGAGATCTGGACGAATGCAGGCAGAGTCTGGACCCGGTTTCAGCTGGTCACAACCAACTGAATCCATGGTGGGTGAGGAAATGTTCAATAAGAGATAAGTGCAATCAGAGACTTGGTAATTAATTTGATCTTTGAGGCACTTCTTAAATAAAAACTCATTTTCCAGTTAGCGTCCCCCCCCTGCTGAAGATAAGAAACCAAACAGGATGACTCAACTTGCATCATTAAAAAGGCATCGTCAATTTTGGATTCACTACCTACATTATAATACACAATAACTTATTTTTCTTTGTCATTGTACATTCTTGTTTTGTGTGAGGCGTCGCCCCTCCCCCCCTTTACAAGATAGAAAAAAAGAAATAAACCAAAAAATAAATAAAAGTGCACATAAAACTTCAAGTTCCTCAGCAGAACTGTCATATTCATCCAGGGATGTGACGGGTTGTTCATGACGGCAGGCACAGAATGAAGCCACTCTCTGGCTGGTTCGTGCTTCGACACGAGGATGGACTGATGAGGGGAGCCAGGAACGAAGCCGAAGGAGAAAAGGAAATAAAAAAGGGGATGACAACGCAACAATGGGGAACGTTCCTGTAGTTCAGAGTCTTTGTTTCTCTTGTAGATGCCAAGAAAGACGAGTTTCCCAACAAAACTGAATCGCCCAAGTTTGCTCCACAGACAGGGTCCAGAGGGCCGAGTTTGTCCTCCCTGCTGTCCTTTACTCTTCCTCCTGGTCCTCTTCCTCCTCCTCAGAGTTGGCTTGTGAGTGTTTTTTGGCTGAGACGGCAGCTTGGACAGACAGTAGGTGGGCGAAGGAGGAAGCTGGTCTCCCTTCATACAGACTCTTCTGTGGATAGCAGCAGGGGATTGATGTATTCAAATCCCTCAAACTCTGACTGGTCTATTCTCTTGATGACGTCCCTGAGGAGAGGAGGACAGGAAGATGAATTGTTTATACATATATATCGATATAGAGGAACAAAATTACAAATCATGTAATATGGTCCCTAAAAATAAAAGGATAATTCCATAATATAAGTATAATCCTTTCCTGAAATCTAAGACTTTGTCAAACACACACACACACATATATATATATACACACACACTAAACTATTCAAATATTTACAAAGAAAAGTTCTGTGTACAAGTCTGAATTCACAATACAAGTGTGGAATGTTTAGTTTCTGTGTGTTTATGATAGTAACTGTAATACTGTATTTGTATATATAAAACTTGAAATTCTTCTGCCAACCCTTAAGATATCTGGGGATGTACATACCATGAAACATACTTTCTTTTCTAAAAATGGTCCTTCATTGAAAGTGTTGATAAAGTGAGACATATACTGTACCTTTATTTTGATTGTAATCTTAGATACTTTGATATACATATCATATCCATCTGAAAGTAACTATAACTGTGAGAGAACATTGTAAAGTATAAAGTAGCTTCATGTGCATTGATTATTTGTCAGTGGAAAACTGTCACCAAATTTGGTTCAGAACCTCTCTGCAGATCTATAGGTTGATACCTGAAGGAGAGACATTGCCATCAGTTTGCAGAATGCCATAAAGTGGCTTCCCTCAGCACACAATGTCAAGTGAGATAGAAAAACACGGTGTGGATGAATCATCAGAGGGACCCGCGCTACTTTCTGCGTAAAGTGCACCGCTGCCATTAACAAAAGCATAATTGCCGGTAAATGGAGCGGAACCCCCATAACTAGTGGACTCAGAGTGGCTGGGTAAAAATAAATGTACCCCACCCCCCCCCCCACCCCCCTAGCAACGCTGCTGCTTCTCCTGCAGCAACAGGCTGTTTACTCATCTGTGTGTGTGTGTGGGGGGGGGTGTAATGGAGAGACAAGCCACTGAAGCCCAGAAAGGAGGCCTCTCTCGCTGGGAGAGGCCGAGAGGCTTTTTCTCCACAGATGCAGAGCAGAGGGGCTTTGAAGTTAAAACAATAGGTGTGTTCTCCAGACTTTCCCCTGGTGGACCAGGTGGGTGGGGGTCGCATTTTAGGGGCCACCGGCGGTGGTGAACAGGTTGCAGATCCCACCCACATAGAGCAGCAGGACAAGTGAATGAAACGCTACAGTCCTCCACTCGGTTCGCGCACTGGAATACTGATGAAGCAAATATTTTTCTTCCGTCTGATCTCATGTGAAGTGCTCTCTGTAGGAGGAGGTCAACCACCAGCACAACCAATGCATTTGGAAAATGGTGTTTTTTTCTATTTTGGAGTTTCGGGGTAGAGAACAGAGAAGCGGAGAGAAAGAAAAGACCACAGAGAGGGACACACAAAAGAGAGGGGAGAGGGTTTGGGAGTTGACCAAAACAAACAGTGTGTTCACCAACGTAAATGTTGCCGTTTTTTTTTTTTTCTCCCCGGCTTGGATGACTTGAAAGCATTACCAGATGCAAAATGGAGAGGAGGACAGAATGAGGCAGGGACAGAGGGAGGAGGGAATGGAGTGTGAGGGAGACTGCTAAAAACACCTTCAACAACCTTTAACATCCATTCAGGGCTGATACATCTGGACTACGCAAAAGCCAAAATGTGACATGATTTTGTCATCTTGTCAGACTGCATCATTAAGTGTAATAAAGTGCAGGAATGAGGGCGCAAGGCAGCAAGAGGCCGTCAGAACATCGACATCAACACTTTTTCAGAGTTGTGTGTAAATATTTAGCTCTCTGGTTCCTGCTAAAGCACAAACTGTGAAATGAGACCACCCACTCGTTCTGTTGTGGTCTGGACTCTTTTTGTGGTGTTGCTGAAACCTGATTGAACAAGAGACATTTCGAAATAGCTTAGTTTGTGATGTCACAACGGGAGTGGAAGTTGATGTTGATCCATGTAGCCACACCCTCTTTGAGTTCTTGTACTGGACTTATGTTTCAATCACAACAAAGTGAGCATTCCTTTAGGGAGTGGAGGGTTTTCTCCAGAGTGCGTGTGTGAGAAGGCAACTGCATTGCTGCTAGAAGTCTAGAACTAGCTGCTTTTAGACATTAAAACATTATCACTCCTTAGACATACACCACAAAAATATATATATTTAACTGGGGGAATGGGGAAAAAAGGGCCTCTCTTTAACTTCCAGGTTGGCCTACAGGAGTATGTCACACCTGCAGCACTTTATATGTGACTCCCTGAATCACATAAGAGTTCTATTTTTGCTGGTTTCTGACCAACAGGCTGTCTACTGGTTGAAACAAAGTAGACGACAACCGAGTAAACAAATGAAGGATCATCAACAGGTTCACAGACTGTCTGGAGAAGTGATGGCCCCCTGAAAACAAGCAGCCAGGACAAATAAAAGGCTGCAGAAGAAGGCTGCCATTTTCTAAGAGTACCACTCCAAGAGAGCTGGCAGAGAGAATCCAAAGACCTGCTCCCCCCTCCCCTCAGCATCCTGGCAAGGGCCCCCAGCAATTCTGTCTTTTAATGTCGCAATGTAAATCTCTAACATGGAGGGTTTCTACCCTTCTCTCTCCCTGTGCGGCTCTCTTTCTTCTCATGCCAAGCCCATCACGAGTGGGAGAGAGAGGGGAGACTGAAGAGCTTTTTGCATCACCCCCTCCTAGCGGGAGTGGGCGACGTCAGCCCCTCTCCTTGGTAACAGGGAAGAGAAAGGGATGGGGAGATAAAGTGCGAGACGCAGGGAGGAGGCGTGCGTCTCCTTTTGATGTGCCGTTGTGTTTGATGCCAGGGTGATATCTCCACTTCTGAACCAGAGTGCTCTCCACCTTGTCGTCCCCCCCCCCCCCCTACTTACTGTAACATCCCAGTCTCTTCCACAACCGCCTCCCAAAAAAAGTCTTATCACGGACCGCGGTCGTCAAAACTGTCACAAATGAGCTCGGATGAGCTTGAGAGGCGCCTGGCTGCAGCCCCTTAATGAGCTGCAAGGCTCTCCACTTCCAGACTGGTTTGAGGATCGGCGCCTGGCAAATAGCGGAGATGTGCGGCGCCTTCAAACCGAAAGAGAACCGTGGTAGCTACCCACCGACGTCTGTCACAGGCGCAGAGCATGATGGGCATTTAATAAGGCTCCAATTAACACTGGAAGCTCCCGCTGCTCCGTGCTTTCCAGTTTCACAATGTGTACTTATTGCTGTATATGTTCAGAGGTCTGGAGTTGCACAAGTACGGAAAAGTCAGGAAGGTTCCTGCAGCTGTCAGTCTCTGTCCATCCAGTCCACAGGTTGTTGCAGTCAACAAACTGGTGGTGATGATGCCGACCACTGACAGCTGCCACCACACCTGCTGCTGCAGATTTGACAGAACCAAGTCAAGAGAAACTGAGGCGCGAGGTGTAAAAAAGATCCAGCATAATCAAATGTGTCCTCTGGAGAGAATGAGATGCCAAACAGCAGCACTAGTTGGTGTGCTGTGTTACAGCCTAATTATTCCTAAAATTAATTTTATGTTGGATCATCAAACAGTTTCGAAAACCTTCAATCTAATGTCAGAAAATCATGGAGCAGATGAGAAATAAGGCAGTTTGGGCTTTTCTCTTGTGCTATTTATTTTAATTCTACAACACCCTATTTGTAGAATCAGCAGTAAACCTTTTAAGAAAACTGTGCAGTAGTGTCCTCAGCTCCTCAAAAACTGCATCTTTCACACTGAGTGCAGCATTGAATTAATTTCTATTTTGACCTTGTTGGTGCACCTGTCTTGATTATCTGATCTTGGTTCCTGCTGCACTTTGCAATACTACAGTGTAAAAACACATTTTTAGAAGCATAGTCCAATATAATACCAATAATAATATAGTCCATGTTGATAAACTAAAACAAAAGTAGTGATATAGTTCAGTTCAGTTCATATATATATATATATATCAAGGAGTCATACAGTCTACATAGTGAGTACTTTTTGCTAACAATACTTTCACTGAAGTAAGCTTTTAATACAAGATTTATCTGTAATGTATTTGAGTATTTTCTGACATCAGTTAGTTTCCATTCTAAAGGATAATTGTCTGTGAGGCAAACGATCATTTTTAACGATGATGAAATTGATGAAAATGCTGAAACAGTGTGAGGTGAACAGTCTTTCATTTTCAGTTAAGCTTCTCATCAGCCTCGTTGGAGAAATGTTGGATCTTATAAGTCTTTGCAGAAAAGGCATAAATGAGAATGGAATGAGGATGTTGTCTACTATAAGCCTGCTAACATCTACTGGCAGGGCCTGCAGGAGCCTTATGGAATCCATTTTGTGCCGGCACACGGGAAAACAGCCGAGCTTGTGTTTCCCATGCCGCGGCTGCAGACAGGCTGCGGCCTGTCTGTTGTCGTGCCAGATCTCTTCAGTCTTCTCTCTCCAAAGTTCAATCTTCAACAAGGATTCCGTCCTGAAGGCTACGTTTGCATTAATCAAAACAATGTCCCTGATGGATAAAGACGTCAATGTTGGGAACTCACAGGGGGAGCTGTCCTCCTTTATTAGATGCAGAGGTCTTCTGGGAAGATGCGCTGCACCCGATGTTTGTGTGAATAAACAGACTTGTTTGACCAGGTTCTGCTGATCACATGTGCTCTGGTTTAGCAACATGGCTGGACACATTCACACCTGCCAAGTCTAACCACGGTTCTGCTTCCCGTCGGCCTCCACATAGATTTATCAGGTTCAACCTGGCTGCAAGATGTCACTAGATGTTATTGCCTGATTTTAACACAAAAGACCTATTTGACCTGCTAGAATTGAAGAAATATACTCTTTCTACAGTAACAGTGTCATCTTTCCCAACAGTCCTGCACAGTCAGGGATGTAATATGACTTTTGCAAAATCTGTATGGAAAAATAATAAAACTAATTGATTCAGTCATTTCCATTTTCATACTTTTATTTCCGCTACAATACAGGATTGACTCAGCTGGGGGCTATAGCCTTGTGGCTGACTTCACAGCTCTTCAGCCAGTGAAATTTCTTGATTATAATTTCTCAGTTTGAATCCTAGAGTATGTTTGGTAGCACTGAGGTTACAGCACTCAAGGAACTTGGAACTTGGACTCAAGAAATAAAGACAGCTATAACACACCCTTCCTGTCTGTAGGACAGAAGGCACACAGCACAGCTGCTGATGACTCGATAGGGTTGGAAATAAGCTCTAGCAGAAAGTGGCACTAATGTTAGCAAGCTATGCTAAGTAGCTGCCACTTCCTGAGTGGATCCATACAGCATGAACTGGACGTGCACATGAGCTACAGTAGCTAACGTAGACAGTCATGGAAAACACCCACTCCGGGGCTCGAGGCTGTTTCCACAAACTGTTATATATTATTATTATTATATTATTATGAAAAATCCAACAATAGCCATATTATAGTTTAGATTTCATTACACAGAAAGTGAATCCAACCTTCAATTCCAACATGTGATTAGATTACTGAGTGTTTCACATGTTCCATTCATTTTGCTATTCCATTCATTAACTTGCAATTTGAACCCTAGTTCACTTACAGTTGCCAATGAATAAAGCTGTCAATCAATTCAAAAAATTCATCATGATTAATTACAAAGTCCAAAGCTTTCTGTTAAAAATAAGGGACAGTGTAAACATGTATCAACATGGGAGATATTTTGTTTAATTCAAATGTTGCATTTATTGTAAAACTTTATTTCACAGAAACAATGACAGATTGTCAGAACCTTTCACAGGTTCAAGATTTTTTTGCTTAATAATCTGCTTAAATCATAACTTGTGGTAAACTCAGGCTCAACAGACAACAGATGGCACATTGGTAGATGGATGTTCCATTACTTGATTTTTGATTAAAGATCACTTCAAAAGTAAATAGCAATGTGACTGAGTCCAACCTCACATGGGAGAAAAAAAGGCTCACAAAACATGTGAATCCCGACAGGTCAAAAATAACACTAAATATCCATTTTAGAAATAATCTCTTGCTTCACTGAGCCCCACCTCCATCACAGCAAATGAAATGCATTACACATACCATCATCAAGAGGCAGAAGAAAAGCTAATCAGAGTAAAAGGAGAGAGACACCATCACTAGGGGATATGTTACTTAGCTAGCAGATCTGAGGGAGCAGCATTAAAATCACTAAAAGGAGAAGAGAGAGATTTGTGTAGGTTTGAATGCTGCTAATGAAGAATATATCAACTTAAGATCAGTAGTCTGCAAGTGAAAAGTTTGACACATTGGTAAATTCTAGAGCCTGCATTGTTTTGAGGAAAGAAATACAGCTTGCAAACCTTTTTCAGAGAAAATTGGGAGTCTTTGTCGTTTTAATTATGTGAATAATTAGTCAAACTCATAATTCAGAAACATTTCCAAAGACCAACAGACTGCCACTGACAAACTTCCTGTTTTCTCTTCAGAATGACAGCAGGCACCTCGGAGTCACTCGGACATTATCAGGAGACCATGATGTCAGACTTCAAAATTAAAACCTTCAAAAATGTGCCTTATATACAGTATAATTTAATAGTTCATTAAAGAAAGAGCAGATGTACCTCCTTCTGTGGGCAGATGGTTACACACACAAACACTGAAGGGTCTGGATTTAAAAGCTGTAATTATGGACAGATGTGAAGATGCACTGGGATGTGATCTACCTGACCACACTGGGAGCAGATCTGGGTCTTATTCGGCCACATTCTGTTGGCAGCGTGTGTGAGGATAGCAGCGGTACTTACTCATCATCCGGTGTTAGCTGCACTGGTTCGTTGGTGAACTGTGTGTCAAAGTTTTCGAGGCCGTAGTCATCAGAGATCTGAGGTTTGAAGGGCGGCGTCACCTCTTTCTTCTCCAGCTGGGGAAAAAAAACACACACAGACACACACATGCATTATGTATAACATGTTTGTTTGTTTTATACGCAATGATGGAAGTGGAGGGGGTGAAGAAAAACTTTCTACAATTACAGGCCATTGACTTGCTGTCTGGAGACCTGCACATGTCTGCTCTGATCAAACAGCAGGATCTGCAGTGGTGTGTTCAGGTGCTCTCCCTCCGTGTGAGGTGTGAACAAAATCAAACCTGTTAAAGAGTCTGTGAAGTGGACACTGTTGTCAAAGTAAAAGTCAGAATGATGCAGATCCCAGTAAAGCATTAATTATTTTCTATTTATCTCACTTTCATTCAGATCAGCTCATGGAGTGATAAAATAATTAACAAACTCAGCATTGATAAATTTTGAATTAATCGCAACTTGTCTCAAAACATGTCTCACTGGTGACTGGGTCTGAGCTCTGAGATCGGTACCGAACTTCAGCTTCGTTTCTCCCCGTAAATCTACGAGTACTCGTTGGTTCCAACTCTTGGTACCGTAGGAGCTAATATTGTGTATTTAACATGTTGTTAACATTGTTGCTGCTTAGGCAGCTATGCGGGCGAGTGTGGATGTTTCAAGAAGGCTTTAGCGTGTGTCGCGACCGCAAAGGCAGCACGTGACGTTCGTGGTGAGTTTACATAAAAAACGCTCAAATAAACCGAAGCTATTAGCACAATGCGCCTACTGTAGTCCCCACTTCTTGCTATTTCTAAGGAGCTAAGCTAACATGTCAGCAGTAGAAACATTAACGGACTGTAGTCGTGATTTTGACTTCACTATTGACTTCGTTTTCACATAGATAATCACGTCGTAGAGACATCCCTATAGAAGACCTTGAAAATACAGTAGTTCCGAGTGAAAAATAATGTAAAACGTTCTAAAAATGACCTGCAATAGGGCGAAATCCCCAAAGTGTTCAGATTTTTTTCAGAAAAACATACAGCACTTTATAGTCAACGAACATTTCTGCAAATCTGATTAGCCACATTCAAAATTACACAAAAAATATTATAGTGAGGGACAACTGTACTGGTATATACTATTTGCAATTGAGCAATGTAATTTAATTGATATGTTCTATGCTTTGCTTTGTATTAATGTCAACAGCCAAGTTCAACACGATTTATGTTTCAAACTGCTTTGCCTGTAAAATGAACATAAAACTTATTTTCTGAAACGGAGACCTCAAGTTACACTAACCCACAATGTTGTAAATATGTGGCTAATATTGTTTTGTTCTGAAACTGCTTTAGGTCTAAAATAATAAATTAAAATAAAACTAAAGATTTGTAATCAATTTGTTGTTTCTTTTCTAGAGACTAGAGCATCTTATTGGTATAAAAGGGACTGCACTAGACTGGTTTAAGTCCTATCTCTCAGATCGTTCCCAATTTGTCCATGTCAATAATGTTTCTTCTATCCACATTAAAATTAATCATGGGGTTCCACAAGGTCCTGTGCTTTGACTAATACGTATCACTCATTATAAGCTCCTATTGGGTAAAATCATTAGGAAACACTCTATTAATTTCCACTGTTATGCAGATGATACACAACTGTATCTATCAATAAAGCCAAATGAAACCAATCAGTTAGCTACATTTTGAGCTTGTCTTAAGGATATAAAATCCTGGATGACCTGCAATTTTCTTCCACTAAATTCAGACAAAACAAAAATCATTGTACTTGGGCCGGAAATCCTAAGGCACTCAATATCCAGTGATATAGCTATCCTGGATGACATCTCCCTGGCCTGTAGCTCCATTGTGAAGAACCTGGGAGTCATTTTCGACCAAGACTTGTCATTCTCTGCCCACATTAAACATATTTCCAGGACTGCCTTCATTCACCTACACAACATAGCAAAGGTCAGACACTTCCTGTCTCTGAGAGATGCAGAAAATCTTGTCTATGCGTTCGTCCACTCGGCTACTGCAATTCTTTACTGTCACACCAAAAAGTCTCTAAGGACTCTCCAGCTGATCCAGAATGCAGATGCACGTATATTAACTGGCACTAGAAGAAGGAAGCATATCTCACCTGTATTAGCATCTCTGCACGGCTTCCTGTAAAATCTCGAATAGAATTCAAAATCCTACTCCTCACCTATAAAGCTCTCAACGATCAGGCACCATCCTACCTTAGGGATCTCATAGTCCCATATCACCTATTGAGAACATTACGCTCCAAATATGCAGGCTTATTGGAGGTTCCCAGAATCTCAAAAATTAAAACAGGAGGCAGAGCCTTCAACTTCCAGGCTCCTCTCCTGTGGAATTGTCTTTCCGTTTCAGTCTGGGGGGCAGACACCCTTCCTATATTTAAGAATAGGTTACAAATTGTTCGAAGAAGCATATAGTTAGGGGTGGCCCTGCCTGGCCTAGTTATGCTGCGATAGGTTAGTCTGCCGGGTCCTCATGAGATGCTCTGAGCTTCTTTTTCTTCTTCCATCTGTGATACTGATGATCCACTATTGTACTTTTAAATCTGCTGTGTTCCTGGAGTCCTGCCCTGTGTTTTCTCATTCACAGAGCATGCTGCAGTGCAGCCACTGAGGAATCTACGGATATTAGAGGGTCTGATGCTGTCCTGGTTCACCTGGAAGCTGTGATGGAGCCTGCTCCTCATCCTCCACTTACAACCAAATTCATCACATTTCTGTTTTTCTGTGTGTAATATCCAAATTTCTCGGTATTGTTTCCACCTGCACACATCATCTACTGCAGCCTGTCCATCCTTGAAGTGGGATCCCTCCTCTGTTACTCTTCATGGGGGTTCTTCAGTGGATGTTGTGTTGCTTTTGTACAAACTGTAAAGCCCGTTGGGGAAAAGCTATGATTTGTGATTCTGGGCTATACAAATAAATTGAATTGAATTGAATTTCTAATGGATTTGATCGAATGATACAAAAGAACCTTCAGTTTATTTTTTATCCAATGTTTGAATTTGTTACATTTGCTTTGAAAATGGATGAAATACCAAAATTAGAAGCAAAAAAGGTAAATTCAGCCACAACCAGAGGAGGACTGTTTCATGAAGGACTTTTTTATGAAGTTGGACTGATTAGGACAAGAAGAAAACTCTATAGTGAACTCTTAAAACCATTGCTTCTTCCTCAGCACTGATCCTGCTTAACTTTGCCTTTTCAGGACATGTTGAGCCATTTTCAACTCAGATTTATATCAATTTAGTGTCAATGTCATTATTAACAGCAGCACTGATGTGTTTCATCAAAGTATCACTTATTTTACAATGTTTTCTACCTCTGAGGTTTGTTGTGAAGTATCATCGCTGCTGTAGCTCCATAGATGTTTTTGTCCTCCTTAAAGAACGCTCACACCATGCTTGTCTGTAAGTAGTTTGTGTTTGTGTGTGTGTACACATGTGTGTTTAGTTTCTACAAAGCTCTTGGTTCTCCTGTTGGTTCCTGCAGCTTCTATGCTTCATTAGTGTTATTCGTTCAAAGCGCTTCATGTAGAGCTTCAAACAAACAACACAAAACAACACAGTTTCTCCCTTCGTATGCTTCCTGTGGCTCCCTCTACCTTCCCCCAGCCTCTGCTAATTTAATTTTCAGCTTTTTCAGCGCCTACCTTCACTCCTCCATCAGTTTCACCCCCTCAAATCCTGTCTCTATCCTTCTCTTCTCTGTTTGTCTCGGTCTTACTCATTGTCAATTCTTTTATCTGCTTGCATCGCACTCCTCTCTCCTCCTACTTTCCTCATTCTCTCTGATGTGCTGTTGGGCAGGCTGGAGCTGTATGTGGTGGTAATGAAGCCCACTGGAAGCCAGGAATGAACCCAGCACCAGGAAGTGCCCCTGAGGCCAAAGGGGCACATGAAAGAGGGAAGAGATGCCAGGCTGATACAGACCATCCATGGCTTCTGAGATCACAGCACCTGTCGGTGTGTGTGTGTGTACTCTATAGCCTGTATGGGACAGAATTGGACTATGTGATGATCAGCCTGATCTGAGGTGGCTATAAATTTGTTGAGAGACATACTATAGGTCCTTCTCAAAAAATTAGAATATTGTGATGAAGTTCATTATTTTCCGTAATGTACTGTTAAACATTAGATTTTTATATATTTTAGATTCATTAGACACAACTGAAGTAATCTTGACTTCTATTGTTTTATTATTGATGATTTTGGCAAAAAAGTAAATAAAAAACAGAAAACAATCTCAAAAAATTAGCATATTTCATCCGACCAATGAAAGAAAAGTGTTTTTAATATGAAAAAAAAGTCAACCTTCAAATGATTATGTTAAGTTATTAACTTGATACTTGGTCAGAAATACTTTTGCAGAAATGATTGCTTCAATGGACCGTGGCATGGAGGCAATCAGTCTGTGGCACTGCTGAAGTGTTATAGAGGCCCAGGATGCTTCAATAGTGGCCTTAAGCTAATCCACAGTCTTGGGTCTGGCATCTCTCAACTTTCTCTTCACATATCCCACAGATTCTCTATGGGGTTCAGGTCAGGAGAGTTGGCGGGCCAATTGAGCACTGTAATACTATGGCACTGTGAGCAGGTGCCAGGTCGTGCTGAAAAAGGAAATCTTCATCTTTATAAAGCTTTTCAGCAGAAGGAAGCATGAAGTGCTCCAAAATTTCCTGATAGCTAGCTGCATTGATCCTGCCTTTGATAAAACACAGTGGACCAACACCAGCAGCTGACATGGCACCCCAGACCATCACTGACTCTGGGTACTTGACATTGGACTTCCGGCATTTTGGCATTTCCTTCTCCCTAGTCTTCCTCCAGACTCCAGGCATCTTGACTTCCGAATGACATGCAAACTTTGCTTTCATCTGAAAATAGTACTTTGAACCACTGAGCAACAGTCCATTGTTGCTTCTCTGTAGCCACGGTCAGGTGCTTCTGCTGCTGTTTCTAGTTCAAAAGGGACTTGACCTGGGGAATGCGGCACATGTAGCCCATTTCCTGCACACGCCTGTGCACCGTGGGTCTGGATGCTTCTACTTCAGACTCAGGCCACTGGTTCCGCAGGTCCCCCAAAGTCTGGAATTGGCCCTTCTCCACAATCTTCCTCAGGGTCTGGTCACCTCTTCTCGTTGTGCAGCATTTTCTGACACACTTTTTCCTTCCCACAGACTTCCCACTGATGTGACTTGACACAGCACTCTGGGAACAGCCTATTCGTTCAGAAATTTCTTTCTGTGTCTTACCCTCTTGCTTGAGGGTGTAAATGATGGCCTTCTGGACAGTAGTCAGGTCAGCAGTCTTACCCATGATTGCGGTTTTGAGTAATGAACCAGGCTGGGAGTTTTTGAAAGCCTCAGGAATCTTTTGCAGGTGTTTACAGTTAACTCGTTGATTCAGATGATTAGGTTTATAGCTCGTTTAGAGAACCTTTTCATGATATGCAAATTTTTGGAGGTAGGAATTTTGTCAAGCCGGGACTCAAAAAGAGGACTCAGATGCGGAGTGGAACAGCAGGTTTTATTAATAAATAGGCAACCTCTTCCACAGGGAGCAAAAGAGGGCTATGACAAAATACAAAAAATATCTATGGCTATAAATCACTATACTATAAGGGACTAGACTATGACTATGACTATGACTAGGGGGAGAAATATCTATGGCTATAAATCACTATACAATAAAGGACTAGACTATGACTATGACTAGGGGGAAACTAAACTATCTCCGAAAAGGCTGGAGGGAAAAAACTCAACTATGAAACAAAATCTCTCCTAAAAACTGGAGGAACTATACTCAATGACTATAAAACAAAATCTTTACAAATAACTGAAAACAAGGGCTGAACTGAGAATCTACAATTAGCTATTTAGACTAAGGCTATGAAAAACTACAACAAAAAATCGCTCCGAAGAGGACAGCACGACAGGCAAGGCAAGGCAACAAGAACTATGAGCAGACACTTCAATGGCTTGGGTGGACGCACGGGACGAAACACTTCGGCACAAGACAAGGGGAGACACAGACAATATATACACAAGGTAATTGGAACCAGGTGGAAACAATCAGGGCGGGGCAGACAATCAGACCGGTGACACATGAGGAAGGGCAAGTGACCTGAAACGAGAGGAGAGTCAGACTTTCAAAATAAAACAGGAAGTGACAAGACAAGACAAACCTCACCGCGGTGTGACAGTACCCCCCCCTCTAGGGCCGACTCCTGACGGCCCAGGCTGGTCAGGGTGGTCCCTGTGGAAGTCTGTGATGAGCGTAGGGTCTAGGATATAACGCGCCGGGACCCACTGCCTCTCCTCCGGACCATATCCTACCCAGTCCACCAGATATTGTTTTCCTTGACCCCGTTTGCGAACTGCCAGTAACCGCTTGACCTTGTAGACCGGACCGCCGTCTATCACTTCTGGGGGCGGTGGAGGGGCGGCGGTTGGGACCCTCGGGCTCTCCTTGGCGGGAAGCGACACTCTCTGGCCTGGCCGGTAAGTTGGGGCGGGTCGCCTCTTGCGGTCTGCAGTTTTCTTGACCCGGTCCCCTTGGCGAATTAGAACCTTCCTGGCAGCTGCCCAGATGCGGTGGCAGCGGCGAACCATGGCATGGGCGGAGGGAACAGACACCTCCTGCTCATTGTCTGGGAACACAGGAGGTTGGTAACCAAATACGCATTTAAACGGTGATATACCTGTGGCTGAGGTGGGCAGTAGGTTGTGGGCATACTCGACCCAGACCAGGTGTTGGCTCCATGTCGAGGGATTCTGAGAGACCAGACACCGGAGGCCGGTTTCCAGTTGTTGGTTGAGGCGTTCGGTCTTGCCGTTGGCCTCCGGGTGATAACCTTAGGTCAGGCTGGTCTTCGCTCCGACGAGTCGGCAGAACTCCCTCCAGAACCTGGAGACGAACTGGGGGCCCCGGTCTGACACAATGTCCTTGGGAAATCCGTGAACCTTGAAAACATTGTTCATCATGATCTCCGCCGTTTCTTTGGCGGAGGGCAGTTTAGGCAAAGCAAGGAATCTAGCCATCTTGGAGAATCTATCCACCACAGTGAGGACCGTGGTGTTACCTTGGGAAACCGGAAGCCCCGTGACGAAGTCCACCGAGATGTCGGACCATGGTCTGGAGGGAATGGGGAGTGGCTGCAGCAGGCCCATGCGTGACCCGGAGGACGTCTTGTTCAGGGCGCAGACCGAACATGCCTCTACGTACTCCCGGACCTCCGGCTCCATGGAGGGCCACCAGAATCTCCGGGAGATAGCGAACATCGTCCTTCTAACTCCCGGATGGCAGGAAAGCAGTGAGGTGTGGGCCCAATGGATCACCTGTGGGCGCATATAAGCCGGGACAAACAAACGGTTCTCTGGGCACCCACTAGGTGACGGAGCCTCACCATTAGCCTGCTTAACCTCATTTTCTATTTGCCAGGTCAGAGCTCCAACCACACATGTACGTGGGAGGATCGTTTCTGGATCCTTGGCAACAGGCTCAGGGTCATTGGGGTCTGTGACGGAGTTAGCAGAAATCTGTCCATTGCCTGTGACCTCTTTTCCTTGCCGTGGGAGTTTCATACAGACCCTCACACAGTCCGCTCCCCACCTCAGGATCTCCCCTGATCTCCAATCTATGTGGGGATTGTGGCGGTGTAACCATGGCTGTCCTAAAATGAGAGTCTGAGAGGGTGACTTGACTACATACAGACGAATGCTCTCCTGGTGGTTGTCGATAATCAATTTGAGAGGTGCTGTGATGTGTGTGACGGTGAAAAGGTCCTGTCCATTAAGAGCTTTGGCGCGGATGGGCTTAGCTAAAAGTTCTATTTCGAGGCCCAGTTGTTCCGCAAAGCGCCCGTCTATCAGGCTCTCGTCCGCCCCTGAGTCTATGAGTGCGTTAAGCTCAATGGTGGTGTGGTGTTTTACCTGGACGGTAGTGAGAGTACGTGGTGGGGTGCTTGCACCCTTGACGTTTCTCACCACCAGGTTCTTCTTGGCAGGGCAGGTGGCGACGAGATGGCCGGGTTCCCCGCAGTAGAAACAGCGACCCTCCTGTAGCCGTCTCCGTCGTTCCTTCGGCGATAGTCGGGCTCTCCCCAGCTGCATGGGTTCTCCGTCTTCTTCTGGATGATGACAGTGACGTGGCTCTGGTGATGATCGACGGGTTACCGGCCAACCTGGTGTTTGTGGGTGTATGGACCCTTCCATCGGCGGGGTTCTCGCAGTGCGTAGCTGCCTGAGCTGGCGGGCTCGGTTATCCGTCCGGATAGCGAGGGCGATGAGTGAGTCGAGGTCCGTGGGTAGATCCAGAGGAACAAGGAGGTCCTGGATCGGGGCTGCCAATCCCTTTAAAAAGACGTCATATAGGGCTGTCATATTCCAACCGCTCCCCGCCGATAGGGTGCGAAACTGGATGGCATAGTCACAAACTGAGTTATTGCCCTGTTTCAGCCCACTCAGCTCCTGAGCCTTCTCCCGGTTAGTCGTGACAGGGTCAAAAATCTTCTCTAGAGTCAGTTCAAATTCCGAAAAAGAACTGCAAACCGGGGAGTCTCGGGCCCACTCTGCCGAAGCCCAAGTCTTGGCTCTCCCGGCCAGGTGGGAAATCATAAAGGCAATCTTAGATCGGTCACTGGGAAAAGCCTGGGGGTTTAGCTCATAATGTAATGAACAGTCAATGAGGAAGGTCTTGCATAAGCCCAGTTCGCCAGAGAAACGGGCTGGTGGAGCTAACTCACATGCTGCTCCCACTACCGGCATCGATGGAACGGGATTCACTGGGTTGGTGGGCGCCACTACTGGAGGCTCAGGTGCAGCCTTCGTCTGCACTAGGTGATTGTGCAGATCCTGGAGTTGTGAAGATAGGAGCGCCATCTGGGAGGCCAGGGCAGTCTGGAATTCCTCCTGACGGGAGAGCCGGGCCTCCTGGGCTCGCAGGGCTGCCGTGAGCTGTTCTCTCTCCGCTGAGTCCATACTGGCCGAAGTGTACTGTCAAGCCGGGACTCAAAAAGAGGACTCAGATGCGGAGTGGAACAGCAGGTTTTATTAATAAATAGGCAACCTCTTCCACAGGGAGCAAAAGAGGGCTATGACAAAATACAAAAAAATATCTATGGCTATAAATCACTATACTATAAGGGACTAGACTATGACTATGACTATGACTAGGGGGAGAAATATCTATGGCTATAAATCACTATACAATAAAGGACTAGACTATGACTATGACTAGGGGGAAACTAAACTATCTCCGAAAAGGCTGGAGGGAAAAAACTCAACTATGAAACAAAATCTCTCCTAAAAACTGGAGGAACTATACTCAATGACTATAAAACAAAATCTTTACAAATAACTGAAAACAAGGGCTGAACTGAGAATCTACAATTAGCTATTTAGACTAAGGCTATGAAAAACTACAACAAAAAATCGCTCCGAAGAGGACAGCACGACAGGCAAGGCAAGGCAACAAGAACTATGAGCAGACACTTCAATGGCTTGGGTGGACGCACGGGACGAAACACTTCGGCACAAGACAAGGGGAGACACAGACAATATATACACAAGGTAATTGGAACCAGGTGGAAACAATCAGGGCGGGGCAGACAATCAGACCGGTGACACATGAGGAAGGGCAAGTGACCTGAAACGAGAGGAGAGTCAGACTTTCAAAATAAAACAGGAAGTGACAAGACAAGACAAACCTCACCGCGGTGTGACAAATTTGGGGTTTCCATGAGCTGTATGCCAAAATCATCAGTATTAAAACAAGACCTGAAACATTTCAGTTTGTGTGTAATAAATCTTAAATATATGAAAGTTAAATTTTATCACTACATTATGAAAAACAATTAACTTTATCACAATATGCTACTTTTTTGAGAAGGACCTGTATAGTCAATGGATGTAAATCCAAGCAATGCACACATTCATGCACAGACATTGTTGTGATCTTGCGCCATCATCTCTATCTGCAGAATGTCCTGCTGCTCCCGCACAGATCTGCTGTCAGACTTTAGTTGTTTATGGAAAGGAAGAAAGTTCCCACTCTGTGTGAACAGGTTTCTGTTTCTTTTATGGTTTCTTCACAGCTTCGGGAAGGAGAATAATGTCCTGTACTAACTGACAGAACAAATCAGAGTGTTGACATATCCAGATTGTGTCCAGATTTATTCTAGAAAGTCTGATCACATGTTTTTTGTAAAGCAGATCCAAACCACATTTGGAGCTAGATTGAAATATGATTCCAATTTGAATTTTACAGAATCTTCTTCTTCTTGGACAATCAAAGAGGATTTGATCTCACCTTTTTCCTTGTTTGCAACACAACATCACATTCGGAGTAATAGAGTAGCAGCAGAGAACTTTCACAGACACTGAGAAATACCATTGAACATCTTGGCAGGTTGGAAGTGGAGGACAATACGGAGAACAACAGTCTGTAGACAGACGGGAGGGATAAGTTGTCTGATGGTCCTGCTAACGATGTACCAATGCCTACGTCGTTACCACAGTAACCCGAGCTGACAGTTTGGTGATGTCCGGACACAAAATCCAAACTGATCACTTGTAAATAACAGCGTGGACAATCCGATATCTGATCTGAGAAAAAAATCAGATTTTCCTGCAGTCTGAACGAGGCCTAAGAAACATGACTAAAATGTTGAAATGACCCATGTGAGATTTTTCTTTCCTAAAATCAATATAGATCAATTGGAGTTGATTCCTAAATCAAGTGAAAGATAATACAAAAAGCTACTTTATCCTGAAGACAGTATAAATTTATATCTGCCAGTAGTGCAAGTACAGTGAAACTATGCAGCCGAACCGGTCACATGACACAGAGGAGGTAAACAAGGCTGTGAGAAACAGTCGAGTTCTGCCAACCAGTCTGCAAATACTGTGGCTGTGGAAGCCAAAAGCTGCACCTTGTTTAGCTTGCCAATGCTAACATGCCACATTTAATTTTGTTTAGAGTTGCGCTGCCAAACGTCGGCTTGGTATTGTTAATATTGAACCACGTGGCGAGCTCTGCTCCGTGGCAAAGCGAAGACAGACACAGAGCAGCGGATACCTGGTCTCTTGCCTCAATTTGATCTCAGTGTCAATAAATAATTACTCACAACGGTGAATTCCACTTCTACCCGCTTCCGAATGATCACTTTCTTCTCGGCTCTCATCAGCCTGACACCTTTCTGGCAGTGAGGGGCTGTGCGTTTGGAGTGGGAATAAAAGAGGACTGCAGGTAAATGATATTCAAATATGTCATCTCTTCAGAGAGAAAACTCTGCGCTCCCTCAGGAGCTGTCTGATGAATATTAATATGCGGTAACAACAGTAGCGGCGTGCCAGGCCTGTCAGGTCTGGAGACAGATTTCTAGTTTGAGGGCAGAGAGCAGCGCTTCTCCACCTCTCGCAGCTTTGTCAACTTGTTTTCCCTCCGCGCTACACAGGAGCTTTGTCACTGGGCTCAGGATTTCTCTGCTTTGATATCTTTCCCCAGTTTGCCTTTGGTGTGCACTTCACAGGCTCTGGGGCAACGCTCATTAACACGCTCACAATTGTTTTCCTCTTTCATGCCGCCACGCTACCTGCCATCCAACTAATGGTCCCAGGAGGACACGGCAGCAATGAGGACACTGCAGTGGCCTTAATTCATCTTAAATGAGTATTTATGCCAATGTGTGATAAAGTCCTATATTACGGCTGCTGTACTAGAATCAGTGTGAAGCGCGAAGTGAACAGTTTGCATTTGGGAAAACTAAACTAGACTAAATATGTTTCTATTACATTACATAACTAACATCACAGCTGGAAATTCTGACTTTTGAATATGGATTTTGTTAAAACCTATAATGAGAAATAGAACTAAGTAAAGTCATAAATAATAGATTATTAATGAATGAAACAATCAGCCATAATTAGGAAGCAGTTACTAGTTTTTAAAACAAGAGGCGATGTTATCACTCAGTTGAATGTGATTATCAGTGGTTGTCAGACTCTTATAAACTGGTCAACGTTTTTAGCACATGGTTAAAGATCCCATGTGTCAGATTTAGCAGCATCTACCTAAACAGACTTTTTCAGAAATGGAATATAATACATATAATTAGGATATATTTCTCTTAAAGTAAGAATTGTTATCTTTTTTCACTACCTTAGATTGAGATTTGTGGATCTACATGTTTCTACAGGAGCCCAGAATGGAATTAACAATTTAAATATTATAACAGCAACAATCACATGCAGGCAGTGTTGGTGTTTTTTTCATGATACTGAGGTTTCTTCATATAATGATTCTAATTTGGATCCAGCAAACTGTCGTTGTCGTGACGCCCAAACTTGTCATAAATTGCAGGTTTCAGCTTAAAGAATGGCACCTGTATGAGCAGCTGCTGGTATTTTAAAGATCAGAATAATCAGCAATTCTCTAAATTAGCAGGATGAGGCGACCTGCTCTGTTCTACTTGTGGCCTATTTGCATTTGCAAAACTGTTGCTGTCCAGAGTTTAAAGGTAGACCTTCACGTTGCAGGACTGAAGTCAGGACTCAGCAGATGAAAACATCAGCTGAGCAGCGTCAGTAGCCGTGTTGGTGCTGCAGCTGTCAACACTGTGACATTAAGCAGCTGCACCGAAATAGGTTGTCATTTTTTTTAAAAACATCTTTTAAAAACAAAGCAGCCATGACATGATGGGGCATGGATGTGACAGTCAAAAGAGAATATTCCACACTAGCTGATGTTAAACTGTCAGCTGGAACAAAGGATGCTCACCTGGGCAGCGACTTGCATGAAGACGCTCAGGCGGCTGTTTGAGTGAGAGCACTGAACTTTCACAAAAACAAGTACTGAGCCTCAGCAGCACCATGCTTTCTGCAACATATTCCAAATTCATCCGTATGAAGGAGTTGATCAGCTGAGCTCACAAGTATCAGTCTGGAGACAGAGGGAACAATCCTACATAATTTACAATAGCATCTCTTAATCAAAGAGTTTTTCTGTATCAAACAATATCGAATGAAAATGACAATTTTTTTTTTTAATGCGCCAATACGTCTCCTCCTTGCCTCAACACCATCAGACAATTGTGTATGATTCCACAGGACATTTGCAGATTCATATTCACAGATGCAGTCTCCTTCACATAAACCAATGATGTAATGTTGATCTACTATGCTACATTCATCTATTTTCTCCTCCCAGTATTTTGCAGACAAGCGTGTGAACACGAGCGCAAACGCCCTGTCCTGCATATTTATTGAGACAGAAGTACTAACTGGATGAGACATGTTATTTTGCACATTTGAAGATGAAAGCTCAGCGGCTGGTAGTAGGTCAGTTTGCATGCTAAAAGTTTGCACACGTTTAAGCGCAGAGGCCTGAAGGGAACACAGACAGTCTTTGAACCAGATGGCGGAGAGCTTCTTGATGTGTGAGGGGTTCATATCCAACCCAGCCAGCATGTAGTCGCCCTCACTGCAGTGACATGATCCCTCACCTGCTTCCCACCTACAGAAAGCGTCCTGACCACCTCCTGTACCGTCACCTGATTGGTTGGAGAGGATCTTCCCATGTTTACATTATAATGTGTATGCATACGCTGTCGCTGCTGGACGCTGCGCTACTGACAGACTTTATTAGTTTGGATCCTCAGTCTCATTCAGCGTCAGAAGCGCACCTTCAATCTTGCTACTGCACACGTGCTGCTGAAATGTGCGTGACTAGGAATTCGCTTTTATTTGATTATTGCTCCACGGAGGGGGGAAGCAAGTACACTGCAAACAGCAGCAGTCTGCACACAACGTCTATAACTAAATCATCTATTGTTAATCACACACACACACACACAAACACACACACAGTTCTCTGCATTGTTTGAGCTCTTGATATAAACAGTAGACAGTTTGACAAAGGAACGTCTGAATGTTGGTTGACAGCTGCTCTCTGCCTGTTGTTAAATGTTTATTCTGTGTTTGTTGCTGCTACATGGGTTCTAAGTGAGCTGACAGCTTGTAGAGACCAGTTGTCAGCAGCTGTCTCTCAGAACGCATCATGCACCCTGATGAACTACAATATGCCAGGTGGAGTTTGGTGTTTGGAATTTCAACTTCAATCATAGTTTATCTGCTTTCTTTAATATTCTGTAGCCAAAGATCTGTGGATCTTTTGTTAGTGTCACTTCATGAAAGTACATTGCTTTAAATCTATCAGCATATGGAAATAATTATTCTCTATGGAATGATTTGAAACGTTGCTCAACTTCAGTTCATCAGTAAAATTCAGTAATTCACAATCAACGGATTTCTGTTTACTGGACTGCAAAGGTCTTCTTTATTTGAGTCTTTTCATGGCAGTGTTAGTTTAAACACATAAGGTCATTTTCTGCTGCTTGAGGTCTTAATCAAAGTAGTAGATGACATCATAAAGTAGCATCTGCAGTCAGCTGGTCTGTGTTATTATTCCTTTTATCCTGCGAGTCTGTCTCCCCAAAACAAACATAGCCACTTATTAAAACCAGCAAAACCACTGAATAAAACAGTTCCACATTAAAAATGTGTGTTTATATGATGCTGCTCAGTGGACACAGGACAAGCTGCTGTTAAAATTAGCTCAGTTTACATCTATAATATGAGATCTGATTATCTGCAGATGTCTTCTCCTGAAGCACAGCAAACGTGCTGATTTAATATAAAATTTGTGTTTCTCTGTGTGACACCAAGCTAATGCTAACATTAGCTCAGCTCACTGTTCTTGACAGTAAAGATCCAGGTTCACTAAAAACCTTCATCTGGGTAAAGAAAGTAGAGAGAAAAAAAACAACAACCATTATGTAAAAAAAAGACACAAAGCAGCTATAATCCATCCTGTGATTAGATAATAAATATACAGAACATTAAATTATGAATTTATACAATTCACAAATTGTTTTAAACACCTGAGATAATAACAGCACACTTAACAGGTTTAGTAATCTTTAGACATTTTAAACACACACACACACACACACACATTGGGCCTTTAAATAATGTATTATTCGTTATCAGTTATTGGGATCTATGTGGAAATTGTCTTGAGCAGCTGAAAATAAACGTCAAAAACAAATTTAGCAGCTGCTAACTAATAAGTAGTCCGTTTTCATGGAAGAGATGATTATGTGGACAGTCACTTTGTAATCACAAACCATCTAGAATGTCTATATTATCTATACATTTAAAGAAAAAGGTATACAAGGTATTCTTCCTTTCCAATCATGGAATAAACACCAATTAATTGATCATGTTTCGGGAACCAAAAATGAACGGATGAGTTGCTGCAGGATATTTACAATAAACTCAGACAGCAGCGGCGAGCTCTTACCTGCTCCCAGTCTATGCTGCGGAAAAATGTGTGTGACTTGATATCTGTGAAGCCTGCCTGGACCTGGCACCCCAGCCGCTCCTTGGGATCCTGTTAGGACCAAGACAGTTGGTCGTGAACAGCAGCAAAGTGAGACCATTCTATGTCATTTATCAACGCACATTTAGATGCTTATTAGACAAGAACTAATAATATTGGCTGCACATGTTTCAGCATCAGAAGAATGAAGAAGCAAAACCTGGATTACTGATAAACATGCATTGGGCTGTACTCATTTATAAATATGACTTATAGCATGCGAACATCTTTTTCATTTTCACATTAATATGGTCACAGATCACTCATATGAACATTCAAAATGGATTATTATATATTAAAAATATGTTTATATATTTTAAATTGAAGTTTTTAAGTTTAATACTACAGGCTATATGTTACCAAAATGAAAATGTCTTTTCCATTCTCTTGACTAAATCTGATTCTTCTAGTCAATACTTGCTTAATATTTTGTGGTTGTGGCTCATACCAGTTGGTTCCTATTAAAGGCTTAAATCTTTAAAAAAAATTACTAAAATAGTTTAATTTCCTTAAACAGCTTGTTGTTTTTTCACATTCCTGCTGGTGTGTGTGTGTGTGTATTCATGGTGATGGAGGAATGTGTGGCTCATCGACAGGTTTTTAATAGTATTTGGACAACAAGATAGGGGATACACACCCAGCAGTGTTTCCTGTTGTCAAGCTTGTTCTACCTAGCAACAGTAAAGAAGGAATGATGCTGACATGTCAGATTGAGTAAATCTATAGATTAAGGAACATAAACAGAGTATATAATTAATATATAAAGCCTATTAATTCGAAGTTTTTAATCACATAAATACAGTTTACAGTTTACTTCTATCTGCACATGAAGCCGACAACACATGGTCCTGACTGTGTTTAATAGTGCTGCATCTGTGTTGTAAATGTCCTCCAGGAGATATCATTAAACTTTTACACAGAACACATACATGTACACAGAGCCAACCTGAGCCAAATAAAAGAGACCTACTCTGCACGCACGCATGCACACACACACACACACACACACAAACACACCACAGTTTGTTGGCCATGATCCCACACATGCTGATGTGACTGAGCGACAGAGAGTGAGAGAAAGAAAGAGAGAGGCAGAGAGGGGTGGGTGATTGGCAGTGGACTGCTCTCACCTTGTTTAGAAAGCCCTTGAGCACGCTGGCAGCTTTCACTGACAGAGACCTTGGGATGCGAATGGGCTTCTCGAGAATAACTGTTGGCAAAAAGAGAAGGACATCAACAAAAAGGAGTGAGGGAGAGTGAGAGAAAAGGACAATAATGGTGCGTGTTGAGAAGGATGATTCAGTCCAACCTGCCTGTGGGTGACCGTGTCTGCTGCGTGGGAGTCAAAGGAAAAGGGGGAGATACAGGACACGTTTCTGTTCTTCCTCCACTTTTGATGTTCTACACACAGCCTTGAGACTCCCACAGCACAACAGTGTCAAACTAACGAGAACAAAAACTCGGTGGAAAAATAGTTTTCTCCTCAAAAACTACATCCAAGGATGGGGTGATGAATATGCTCCACACACAGCTGCAGGCAGCACGACATGTAACCAGAGAGCAGCACGCTGTCAGTCCACCTTTAATGATGCTCCAGCCCCCAAAACAGCCTGAAAACAGCCCACAGCCAGCCCCAAAACAGTCCACAACTAGCCCAAAAACAGCCCACAACCAGCCCCAAAAACAGCCCACAACCAGCCCCAAAAACAGTCCACAACCAGCCCCAAAACAGTCCACAACCAGCCCCAAAATAGCCCACAAGTAGCCCCGAAAATAGCCTATAACTAGCCCAACAACAGCCTACAACCAGCCCCAAAAACAGTCCACAACCAGCCCCCGAAATAGCCTATAACTAGCCTAACAACAGCCCAAAAAAGGCGACATCCAGGCCAACAACAGCCTACAACTAGCCCAAAAAGAGCTCACAACCAAAAACTGACCAAAACGAGCCCCAAAAACAGCCCACAAGCAGCCCCAAAAACAGCTCACAACCAGCCCAAAAACAGCCTAAAACCAGCTCACAAAAGCTTGTGTAAGTGTGTATTTTTATTGATGTACTAGCTCTGCAGCAGCAGCTGCACACCTCCAGCATTTAATATTGTTTTCTAATTTCCAAACCTCTTTTTTAGTGCTGTTAAAATGAATGTGTTAACTTTGGAGAGTCATTTTAAATTTTTTACCACTGTAAACAAAGCATTTCTGTCTTTCATAAGCTGGAGCGAATCAGTCTTAAAGCCATAGTAAAGTGAAGGGTGTCATGTAGCTGCTAAAAACTAGAGTTGGTTAACCTATAGATTAATGAAAAGATTAATCAATTAGTTGTTTGTTATGAAATGGTGTATAATGTCAATCAGTGTTTCCCAATGCTGGAGATTCAACCTAAAATATCTTTTTTTGTCCAGATGAACAGTCCACAACCCAAAGATTATCAGTTTACTATTAGAAAGCCAGAAAATAACCTCTCTCTTTTTAAAAATTGCTCACAATAATTAATCAATTATCAAAAATGTAATAATGGGCAACTAATCAATTAATCCCTGCGGCTCTTAATTCAAAAGAAATTTGAGTGACATTTTATAGACATTCCATGAATTTAATTAATTGAAATACAAAATAAGACAAAGCTATCAACTGCTGCTCATTTCTTGTTTCTTGTTTCTCTATTTCTATTTCCTCTGCTACATCTCATTCTTATTCAACATATTCAAAAACCAGCCCTAGCCACCGGACCTCCCAGCTGACAGCAGCTCTTTGCCACCGTCATCAGAACACATCCTTTTGTGGTTCGTGAGAATGTTTTTGCTCTCTAACACCAAAGCCATTTTGAACGTCCTGCTTGCCTGTCTCTGGGTGTCTGTCTACAGCTCCGAGGTCGGCAGGTGGGCCTGGCACCAGGTGCAGCTACCTGACATATGGCCGGGCGCCTCCTACCGTGAGAGGGCTAGTTTCCGTTAGCGGGCGTCGGTCCAGGAACCGGCTGCTACACCAGTAAGCCGCCAGTAGCATGGTACTGGTGGCAGATTGTAGCCGTGGCGGCGCGCTATGCTACCGACAGTCACAGCAGAGACATCACGCGTCACATGAGATGCTGGAGTATGGAGGAATGTCTGTTAAAGCTGTGTGTGGGTGTGTGAGTGTGTGAGTGTGTGTGTGTGTGTGAGGGAGGGAGGGAGGCGGGGAGGCCACGACCATATGGCTGAGAGAAACATACATGTAAATAGGAGGGATCTTCTAGAGGTTGGTATAAACAAGTCACAGCATTTATACCAAGCTTCCCATTGGGCTTCAAATCATGAAACCGTGGTTTTACACATGCTGCAGCTCACAGATGGATCAGATCAGCCTCACAACCACCAGCTATCGTCTGATGATGGTTTAATTAGCCTCTGATATTCCTGTGCTTCCAGTGGAGCCACAGAATATCTGATCCAAGACTTTCATCGTCTAACGTCCAACAAACTCCCAAAAGCCCAGAGATGAAAGCGACAGGGTTCCTACACATTTTCCATTTCAAATTTCCAGACTTTTTCAGACTTCTCTGTAGACTTTCAAATAACTGCCAATTCCCTTACTAGACTGAATGAATGGGAGTAATTTTTTTCTCATATATATCACTTTTAAATACAAAAATTCAAGTAATTTCATTAATCTGTGTATAATTAGATTATAATTTTCAATTGGTAATCAAAAATGAAAGTGACGGGTTACTTTCAAATTTTGCATTATTCTAACAAAGAAAATTGAAACTACCTTTTTTATGTTTCAATTTTAGATTTAAAATATAATATATTTAGTCTCATCCTTTTTGTCAACAAAAAATGTGTGTTAATTTTAACACAGTCAGTGGTTAAGAAAACTCTTACTAAATACTTATTTTGTCTAGTCTCGTCTGCTAAATTAACACTGGTATGAAGACGGTGTGTTACCGTCATACAATTAAAAAAGGGAACTTATGGTCTGTAGTGGATGAACATTTCTGGAAATACTTGCAGATAAGAGCCTGTGTGACATCTAAGTAGTGTAAAGTGACTGATAACATAATTTGGAATTATCTGGAACTACCGCAGTAAAACCATAAAGTTTCACAATTTCACATATATAAAATAATGAACTCCTTCCCGAGTAGTGACTCAGTAAATGTGAGAATGTTTAGGCAGCAAGATTTTGGACAAGAAAATGAAGATAATAAATGGTCCAACATTGTAGCAGACTGTAGTGAATATGTGAAAGAATCCAAGGGAAGGTTTACTCAATATAAAGAATAAAATCCTGTATCAACACTACTTCACGTGTCCAGACTCCACAGGGGGAAGTTGTTGGATGTGTAAAACATAAGTAGGAATATAAGAATGTTTATAAGAAGGTAGATGGTCAAACCACTTTGGATCAAGGTATGAGAAATCTTAAACAGTGGATGTGACATCACTTTAAGCCTGATGTGTTTACATGGGGACAGCTACCAGATACAGAATAATATCTAAAAAAAAAATTGCAGTGTTTCCACTGGACGGCATTGGCTCAATTCGCCTCAACTATTTTGCGTTTAATTAACAAAATCTGGTTCTATTTTTGGTATCACCGCCTTCAGGGTTCCAAGCGAGCTGAGCAGTTACTTTAATGTGACATAACCAACCAAGCATGTTTTGTTTAACATGGCTACCATCTCTCACTCTTTTCCTAAGTGCTGTGTGTCACCACAACCCACAGATGGAGCAGAAACTTCACCATCATCTCTAGGTTCTCAGCTATGTTGTGTCGCTTCAAGGTGTGTTTTCTTTATTTTATTCTACCAGATGTATTTATACTGGACTTGAAGTCTGCCTCCATCATGTCATAGAAAAAAGGGTTGTGTGTTCTGGAAACAGTATCATGTAAATGTAAATTTCACAAATTAATTATAAAAAAAAAGTGTTTGCTTTAGTCCAGACTGTTGAATTTACCCCTGAGCTCAGTTTTCCAAGTCAGATCACATCTGTCTCCTGAAACCTTTAAAAATATGACAATGGAATAGTGATAGAGCGTTAAACAATGGTTCGGGGCTGTTTTCTCTGGTCCATGTTCTCACAGTTTTAACAAAACGTTGCTCTTTTCTCAGAACCTCTGTGCTCAGGTGCCTCAGTTTAGTAATTTGGCTTCATCTCAATTCAAATGAAAAACACTGTCGGCTGCCAAGTGAAGTAAAGTCATGGAGGAAACTGCTCCACACATCAGCCTGAACCTCTTCTGTAACAGCCGCCGTGATTCTCACGCTGTAACAGCCTTTATTTCATTGACAAAAGTAAAACATAGCTGTGTTTTTACAACCTTTCACTGCTTCAGACATTAAGCCTAATTGTTTTTTTTAGCGGAACCATTTATGAGCATGTTTATTAGGACATAAAGAGCTTCAGCAACCTGAGGGGAATTTCCTACACATATGAAGCAGTGACTAATCTGTCAACTTTTTATTTGAAACACGCTCCCTGCTAAATTTGATTTCCAAGGTGGAAAAAGTGAAAATAAATGATTTTTCAAATGCAGCAAACACAGGCCAAAGACTCCAATGATTTTCCTCAACAGAAGAGTGAAATATCTATATAGATACCATATATCTAGTTATATTAGGATATTCACATGTGCATGTTAAAACTAAGAAATGTCCAGAGATGTCAAAGACTAGAATAAAACATCAGCAGATTTAGACGCTGCAGTAAAACTCATTAACATTTGAGAAAAATAAAACTAACCCTGTTTAGGATTCCTCCGTTTTAATGAAGCATGATGGCGTCAGAAGTGTCTAAGCCTGGATTTACACCTTCCGTCTTAAATCCTCCACAGCTCCGAGCTGATTGTTTTTCATCAGTTATGCATCACAAAGGGTTAAATTAACATTTTTTTGCTGTGAGCTCGTGCATGTGATCTCCCAGTTCCTCTGTACTCCCAGTGATCCCTGATCCACAGAGAGGGTTGTTAGACAGACACTTTTACCCAAATGAGTGAGCATGTATACACACACATATATATTAGGGGTGTAACAGCACACAAAACTCACAATGCAGTATTCAGCTTGTGCCGTAGAATCTACCCTTTATTGCAGGTGGCCAGGCAAACATTCCAGTTAATATTTTCATTTCAATTTTATTTATTATAATGTAAACATTGTTTCAGTAATCAATTATCTTTTCTTTCAAGAAGTAATCATTTCTTTCTCTCTCTCTTTCTTTCTTTCTTTCTTTCTTTCTTTCTTTCTTTCTCTCTTTCTTTCTTTCTTTCTTTCATTTCATGATTAAAAAAGGGGCACAAAGAAAAAGAATCTTATATTACCACAACCTGTCTTAAAAAGGAAGCAGGAAAACAAGCATATACTGTAGATGGTCTGTCAGTCATTTACCTGTCACCACCGAAAGATTACAAAAGAGCCGAAGGAAAAAAACACAAACAGCAACTCAACATCAACAAAAATGTCACACAAGATTTACCTGACAATTTCATAATGTCACTTTTTTCTTTATAAATTTCCTTGAACCAATAAACTGTGGCACGATCACTGCACTCAACCCAACATTCTGCCCTGAAACTTCCCAACGTAAAGACATTTACTCTTATACCCCGAGCATATAAAAGCCAACATACAGTATTGTTACTCACCTTGGAACAGGTACTCCTCTGTGTTCATGTCAGGATTGTCGGTGATGATGTCAAACGGAGACCTCCCAGCCATCATCTCAAACATCAGCACGCCCAGAGCCCACCAGTCCACGCTGAAGCCTGTGTGTGTGAGAAGTTGAAAAATAATGCAGGTCCTTTACTGAAATGTGTCAATACCGGAATGTAAAAATACTTCATTACAAGTAAAAGTCCTACATTCATAATCCTACTTCAGTTTAAAAGTATCACCAGCTAAATATATATTAAATTATTTGTTTTGCATAAAACAGTGTTGTGATGATATATTAAAGTCAATAAACCGTTAATGTGAAAGCAGCATTTTAATTAATGCAGCTGGTGGAGGCGGAACTAGTTTAAATTGCTTTATAAGGTCATGAGATAAATCTGAGAGGTCTTAAAGTAAGAGATTTGGAAAAATACTGCATGTAGTTATGCTGCAAAAATTTGGATTATATTTAAACTTAAAAAAAAAAATCTTTTTTTTAAAAGAATATTGGAACTGGACTGACCGTAGTCCTCTCCTCGGAGGATCTCTGGTGCAATGTAGTTTGGCGTTCCACAGAAAGTACTGGTGGTGTCGCCTGGTCTGATCCCCTCCTGAGGAGATGAGGAGGAGCAGGAGAAAAGAGGATGAAGAAAAGTAGTGGTTGGAGAGATTAATGAATGATGGAAAGAAAACAAGGCAAGAACGAGGCATTGTTAGTAGCTGTAGTCGATACAGATTTGCTGCATTATTAATGACCCTCTGCCAGCCGTCCACAGTCGACTGCAGGAATCAATACCTCTCCTTACCTTGCACATGCCGTAGTCTGTGAGCTTGATGTGTCCCTCATGGTCCAGGAGCACGTTGTCCAGCTTCAGGTCACGGTAGATGATGCCTTTTTCATGCAGGAAGTTCAGAGCAATGCAGATTTCTGCAGCATAAAACCTGAAGAAGAAAGAACGAAACGAAACAAAATCTAGAGACCAACCCAACCAAAGCATGGGGAATTGTCATTCAAACCATTGAAGTGTTAGTAAAACACAAAAGGTCCAAAGTGGTCCACTGGACAAAGTGTGACAAAAAACAGACCAGTTCCTATTTCTTTACAGAAATGTGAAGTCAGTGAGATTCTTTCAGGCCTCAGGGAATAAAATATTTACAGTTTTGATATGTAAATGGTTTGTAAGGCAGGAGATAACTTCACCTGCTGCTTAAAATACTAAATACTGTTCAGTGACTAAATGCTTTGAAATGCAACAGTAGACTGACTGAATATGTAACAACTGACCAAATTGCATCTTTTTCCTTTTTCTTCCTTTTCTCTCCTGTTTTGTAAATTGAAGGTAATTCAGTGTCTAAACGTATTTCTTTACATAACAACAAGGTGAGAACTTTGTAAGTGTTTTTATTTATTGGTGACTAATGGCCCAACCCACTTGAGATCAAATTGCACTGGAGGTGGCCCATGAACTAAATTAAGTTTGACAACTCTGATATAGATCTAAATCTAGAAACCTTTTTTTCTTTGGATATTCTCCCTGTCTATTTTCCATAGGACTCTAAAATATTAATGAGGAAAGATTTAAGATCAATATATATTTTTTTTCATATCAGCAGCAGTTTCTGGGTCTTTGTTCTTTGGTTTAATCCAAGTGATAAAACTGGTGAGAGACAGAAACATGGATTCCACAGCAGCAGAGTGAGTGTGATCAGAGACCACGATACATGTGCAGTATATAGATGAGATTATTCTCCTCGTGATGAGCGTATTGACATATTTATAGAAAACATTCTGGGCTCGACTCCTGAGATGATTGGATGTACTCGGTGCGTGTTTGGTGAGTCAGTGGCGTGTAGGTAGCGTGTTCTCTGTCTCTGGGAGATAAGCCTTCATTAAGACTGACGAGCCTTTCTCTGTCTGCCTGCGCCGAGTCCCCGACTGTCAAACACTGAGGGAGAGACTGTTTGACAGAGGAATCACAAATCCCACAACGCTCCCCCACGCTCCCACTGTGACAGCCTCGATTGTGCGCCGCCGCTTCATCGCTGGCAGCCAGACTGATAGAAGCGGCGTCCTATCAACAGTCCCCATCCATCTCCCACCGGCCCGCCTCCCCCACAGCGTGGGGGAACGCAGCGGAGCTTTCTAAGAGCGCGGCTCATGAATATGTACAATCGTTATGAGTGATTAACATGCTGCTTTGCATATGTACAGCCACGGTCTCCAGAATGCAGATTGCAGGGGCCGATAGAGGCCCGACGCTGCCTCTCTGAATTACCCAGCCTTTGATCCGGCATTTATCAGAGCCGTGGTTGGAGTGCCCAGAGAGCAGACAGGCAAAATGAATTATGGGGGCTCATTATATTTCTCGCAGGGGGGAAAGAGTCTTATGTTGAGGTTTGGCAGCGTTGCCGCGTCCACGAAGAGCTGCGAGAGCAGCTAATAGGCACATGGCTGTAAGAGGCACTGCGGGGCCTTCACCAATACGATGTTTTAGTAGTCGACAACTACTGCTATGAAAAACACCCGACTGTCGAATACTCGCTCGAGATATGATGATGCCCCCGTAACATTATCAACTCCCACAGGACCAGTTCTATGGTGAATTGATATGATATACACAGGTTAACCAACCCACAGTCATCAGGACACTCGATATGAACACTTGAACAGACACTCCCATTTGTTTTCTTACTTACTTACTCACTCACTCACTTAATTTCTTATTTATTAATTATGGAACCTAAAGACCTACACACACACTGCCTGCACTGTTCTTGTTGTGTTGTTGCTGAAGCAGCAATTCTTAATCTTGTTGTAATTTGTACAATAAACCCATTAATTCATTTATTCGTTTATGAAATATTTCGATGCTGGCACCAAACAGATAACCATAACATGATGAAGCCAGAATGCACCGACATAACCATTGGTTTGCAAGCAAACAGACAAGACATCAGGCACATGGAAACATCATAGAGCATCCAATTTTCAAAAAAAAATAAATTATCAGAACATTCATATAAATATATATGCTTCTTTATATGAATTTTCTGATAATTTATTTTTTGATGTTCTTTTTGAACAGTCTGCAGTAGCATTCAGTATCATTTCTCCATGTTCTTCCTTCATCTTTCTGTCATGTTCTTTGTGGTCACTAAAGACCTAAGCATGTCAATTAATGATTGACCTCAACCTTCAGATATGGGTTGTGCATGGCGAGAAAGGGGGGGGGGGTATTTGTGTCATTTTTGGTGAATAGGTTTTTTAGATGGATAGTCAAACAGGTGTGCTGTAGTGGTGTAGGGTACTGGCTAGGGTTTGGGACCTAGCTGAAGTATTTCAAATAAGTTTCCTGGTTTAGCTGCTACTTTATTCCTCACTAAGACGGGCTACTGTGGCCAATGCCAATGACAAAACTACAAACTTTGTAAGAAAACTTTATGTGCTTTTCTTCCTCCTATAAAATACACCGAAACTCCAAGATGTTTTCACAGACCCTTGAGAATCCCAACACTATAATTTTATGGATGGATGGATGGATGATAGATATAAAGGCTGTTGTGATTATTAAACCAATGTGAAAACAAAAACATTTATTATCATTTCACCATGTACTACACATTATCAGAGCAGTGTATGGGACATGCAGAAATCACATACATCCAATCTGTCTAATTTTCTATAGGAATATAAACTTCTATGGACACTGAATTAGTATTTCAAATGTTAAAATAACAGCCCAAAAATGGAACGGCTGCTGGCAAAGATGCCTCAATGTATCAAATACGGCTTTGATAATCAGCATTCTGAGTATCCGACTATGCAGTGAATCTCCTAAAGTACTGAAGAACTCTAGTCAGGAACATTTCATATCGAGTCTTAGTGCGAAGAAGGTGCAAATAAAAGCATCTCCATCCAATCACCACCCTCCAGTTGTCCTGGAGCACACAACAAGATGGTCTATGAAACTACACACAGCCTGTACTTCAGATAATACCATCAGGAGGAATACAAAGGAACTCATCTGGAGGAGGTTCAATCAGTCCACCCCAAAATAGTTGCCAATTGCATAAGTGTGTTCCCTGTGCAGCTCACTGACTGTACCATGTCAGCTTAACCAAAATCCAATCAAACGCACCCACTTGTGTGTCATACACTCATCACGCAGACTATTCCTGGATCCCGAGGCCGCGTCCCTGACATGTTTTAATATGTTGTTCAGTCTGTGTAATTCAGTGGAAGAATCATTGAAATCTATATACTAAATATAGACATTTAAATTCTGAACAGGGAATTAAGTTAAAAAACACAAACACACTTTCTCTCAGACACACACACACACACACACACATATGCTCTATGTAAACATCTGTTGTTGATCTGGATGTTTACCTCGCATGTTCTTCGGGGAGCTTCCGTTGTCGCTGCATATGAAACATCAAGTCCCCGCCATTCACGTACTCAATCACCAGAAATAACCTGGAAACCAGAGCATGATGGGTAAATCCTTCAGCATATCCCTGATGCATTCGACGCTGCACAAAATTTTCAGTAAATGGTTTGTATCCACAGAAAGCACAGTTAAGATTTTATAAATAAATTTAGCGGCATTTAGCGAAATAGACTTGGCAGACTAGGCAGAAATTAAATATAATATTGAAAAGTATGTTTTAAATAGCATTTGTTTTTATAATCTTAAAAGCTGTGAAACAGTAATTTTAGAGTTACGAAGGAATTAAAAACAGATCCTCGATTTGGGCAGGGCAGGTCTTGGTCTTAACATTTAGCATTATAATGATTTCTGTTTTAAATTATTAGCAAAAGGGTTGATTGGAGGAACATTGGTAAAAGCCCCTGAGTGAAGGAGGAGTAAACATTTGAAACTGAGTCACAGAAAGAGAGAAAAAAAGTAGAATTTGGTCAATTCTGAATATACTCTAATGTTTAAATTACATTTGGCAGATAACAAGATATAATAGAACAATTCAATGAAAAATAAAGTAGATTAATGAACATTTAAAATTGTTCTCATAACTGCTTAAAACTACTTTAGTGTTCTGTATTCTGTTCATAAATCTAAAAAAATGTGACTTAGAGATTATCACTAAACCTCAAAGGCTGTGAACTACAGACCTTTAGAGCAATATCAGCACTGTGTCTGTTAACAGAATATTATTATTGATATTGATTTAAATATGTTTCTGAAGAGGGAAAAGTCTAAGTCTGTGAATACCTGTTGGCTCATTGAGTCTCTGTTTGATGTCACTGAATTGATATTACAGGGAAAAAAAGGCTGACAATGAGTATTTATAGTTATAGTTGACAGTGTTAAAATAAGTTTTCCTGCACCTGTAAATTCAGTGTTGGATATTTTAGCTGTAATGCACCCAAGCAGTCGTATATAACTTCCCCTGATGTTTTTTTAGGAATGATAATGACTTAATTCATTATTAGCTTTGTTTTTTTTTCTTGAGATTTGTTGATAATAAAAATAAAAGAAAAAGAAGATAGAACAGCAGCCTGGTCCTCAAACAATAAAAACGTCATCAGAGATTAAGATTCCACTTGAGTGTGAAGTACTGAGGGCTGCACTGCACAGCTGGAACTTGACATTGGCTGTAAATACGCCGCAAGCTCTTCAAAAGCCTTATCATGCTCTTACCGACTTTCTGTCTGGAAACAGGAGTGGAGGCCAACTAAGAATGGATTGGTGGACGCCTGCTCAAACACATGCTTCTCTGTCTGCACCCAGTCGATATCCTGGAGAGATGAGGAGAGAGACAGAGACGTGAAGGCAACATAATGTATTAACAATCAATCTGTCTGATCAATAGTGTCTATGTGGTTTAACAGACAGATGGAAATACGCCATTTCATAGATTCAAATCTTTTCTATTGTACTGTACAACTCTCAAATTGAAGACTATAGATTTTTTTTACTACCTCATGTGTTAGAAGTATCAGGATGTAGAGACCAAATTATAAGATGAGATGTTATTAAAAGACAAAAACAGCAGTAAAGACCTGTCGATATGCTTAAACACAGTTCTAACATCCTTTTTAGTACCTGATCTGATGAAAAACAGAGGCTTTTAACAAGCTGGAAAAACTCATCAAATGTCCTAATTCTGCAAACAAGATTAGTAACTTAAAGTATAATTTCTTCCTTTAACATTTTCACTTGGTCTTGTTGGTGTTGCTGCTGTTGCAAAGACGTCAGGCGCCCAGCCACACCTTAGCCTTCACCCTTCCACACGTTAATCCACACCCTTTCAGACCTCAATCCACACCCAAACAGAATTTATCCTGCACCCTTCCAGACCTTAATCTCCACTCTTTCACACCATTCCACACCTTAATCCACACCCAACCAGCCCTTAGCTTCATCTTCTTAGCTTGCTACCTCTGAAGCCTCCTGTTCACAAACATTGAAAATAATCGAGGTTTAGTAAAGTAAATTATTTTGAGTTTGAAAGGTAAGAATACATGTTTTGGACCTGCTCTTTAAAGATTGTACAATTCAATACATATATATAATATACACATATAATGCTGTCTTTGTATACAGTTCGCCAATTTAGCAAATTACACAGAATGACATAGTGAAATTCATTATTATTAATATTATTATTAATACTTTGCCTTCCATAGTAAAAGGCGCCTAACAAAATGGTTATTTAAAGATATAATTTTTTATTATTAATGTTACTGCATTAATAATAAAAAATAATATCTAAAAATAATATCAGGCCTAATAAAATAATATATAATATTTTATTAGACCTGACTAAAATCACATTGCTTTTCTAAAAAAACATTTTTTTTCTAAAAAGAAAACCACTGAAGCTTTCTGGTTTATGTTGGATTATTGTTGAACTACTCAAGTATCTCAAAATTACTGTAAAATGTACATATATATATATATATATATATATATATATATATATCACAGACTGTAAGTACCTCTTGAGAACCCGCAGCCCGTCTTGTTATCTGTGGGTTTAATTGTTGTTTCTTCAATGATAGAAAGTGTGTTCAGCCTGAGGCCAGGAGGCTTCATGCTGATTTAAAGTGTCATTAAGTTGATGATACAATAGAGATTGCTCCATGCTGTGCTCTGACACCATATGGGTAATTTATCATATAACAATAGAGACTACATGTTGTGCACATGATACTAAATTCCTTCTGGTCAAATCATTATTACAAGAGGAATGTATAATTATGCAAAATTCGCCATTATAACATATCTCCTATTGGTCATATCAGCTACTTTAGTAGTTTCCTCGTGTCCTTTGATGTGAGGCGTTTCACTAGGAGATGAGGAGATGAATAATTAAAGTGTTATGCATCAATAGAGCTATGAATTAATGAAAACAGGTTGTCCAATCAAAACATCAGGAGCATTTTTTTAAGTTTTTCTTATTAGGGAAAATTTGCCTTTTTGTCACTGTTGAATTTGTTTTGTTCACCTAACAAAAAGATGATAAAACATTGTGCAAAATTTTGATTAAATAAACACACAGTGCTACAAATCAATTATAATACTACTACAGCCTCCTCACACATCTGAAAGTTACTCAGATAATAGGAGATCATTTTCTAGAGGTGCAAAGTGAGTCGATTAATCAATTACCTAATTGTGTGGAAAAGAAAAGGAATGATGCTGGAAATGGAAGCATGAGGACCTAAACGATGTTGTCTTGAATTAGTTGTGCAGACGTTAAAGCTCTGGACTGTGATCCTTGGTGTGTGGATGTGTGTGTGTGTGTGTGTGTGTGTGTGTGTGTGTGTGTGTGTGTGTGTGGGTGTTGCAATGGCTCCATCTAGTGACCGTGAACAACACATGACAGTTAACAGGACGCAGTACTATGTATCACCCAAAAACAAATTTAACATCACTTCACCCACAGAACCAGTCAATGGGTTTCACGGCAGCCTTTTCCTTGGTCTTTTTCATGGTCTCCTAGGACAATAATTATATCCAGAGAAATATACCAACCCAATCCTTTCTTTTTATTAATAATCAGTGATGTGTATGCCTGTGCCTGCGTAGGTCTTCTTTAGGGCTTTATGCACTTTTTCTTTTAAAATGCATTTCACATCATGTTCATCTTGCTATTCATTATATTTTATCTCCTCCCCTCTTCCTGTGAGTCACCCACTCACTTCATCCCTGCTTCCTCCTCCTGATCCTAATCCTTTTTTTCCAATTCATGAGCTCTCTCTTCCACTTTTGTGCTGTTACCACCCCCACTCCATCTTCTTCCTCCTTTGTCCAACCCTTTTTTTTTACCCCCTTTTATTCTTTTCAGGAGATCAGCTCAGTCTCTGACGCAGTCACGTCCACCCTCCCACTTTTTCACTCATTCCTGCATTCAAATGCTCCTTATGTCTGTAACTTTTATCCCATACATTATCCTTTCATCCCTACTGTCTGCACTGATTACTGCTGTCAGACCTGTTACATAGTCCAGCACTTCTCTGCCTCTGGGAGGCAGAGTCTCACAGCTTTCCATTTCAGACAACTAATCAGCGGCTGATTCAAACTTGGAATGTTGTACCCACCAACGTAAAATCATCCTACAACAATAATAACCAACAAACGTACAACAAATCCGCAGATCTTCATGGAATAGTCACACAAATATAATACATAATTTCCTGCAACCTTAATACTATTAGCCTACATGTGCAGGTTAATTTGCAACAACACAGTGTAAACAGGGTGGTTAGATGTTACAATTGTGAAATCCTTCCAGCAAATGTAACCAATCCCTGCAAAAGTAATAGTTACCAGTTGGGCTGCAACTGATAACTATTCTGATAGTCAATTAATCAATTGATTAATCCAGTCCAGACCAACAGTCCACAACCCGAAGATCATCAGTTTACTATAGAAGACTAAAGAATCTAAAAATATTCAGTTTTGAAAAGCTGGAACCGAAGAATTTTGACATTTTCTTCATAAAAATGACTCTTAAAAAGTTGGCGATTAATTATATAATGGCTACTACTACTTACTCTTTCTGAGGTTTCTTTGTTATCAATAAAAGGGTTTTCCTTGTATGACGTGAGGGTCTAAGGACAGGGGATGTGGTGTTGCTTTTGTACAAACTGTAAACTGTGATTTGTGATTTCAGGCTAGACAAAATAAATTCATGCCTTGTCTTAATCAATTTATCGACTACTGTCATGTCAAAAAGTGATTTTCTGATGAATCAAGCAGTTCATAAACTTCATAACTTCTTCAGTGTTTGCACTTCATAGCTTAATCAGGCTATTATTCATGTGATATTATAGTAGTATCTATACTTCTTTCTGTGCATAAATGAGAAGACATGACACCTTCAATCACATAGTGAGTTTACAGGCTCTGATTAGTACTAGTGCAGTACATGTAGAAAGTGTGTATTCCTATAGAAACATAAATAGATAGGATGTAGGCTTTTTTATATCCTACACTGCTCTGCTACACACTATGTGTAGTAAATGGTGAAATGATAATAAATGTTATTTTGTTTACATTGTTTTGTCTTGTACATGTAAAACGCATAGGATAGTGAGAAACGAAATTTCGATTCCTTTGTATGTCAAGTACATGTGAAGAAATTGACAATAAAATTGACTTTGACTTAATATTCACAACTTATCCATCCAACCATAAAACGATAGTGTTTGGATTTTCTAAGGGTCTGTGAACATGTCTGGGAGTTTTAGTGTAGTTTATAGAAAGAAGAAAAGATAGAAGCATGTGAAGTTTTCCTAGGAAGTTTGTAGTTTTGTTGTTGGCTACGACCACAGTAGCTTACGTAGTGAGGAATAAAGTAGCAGCTAACAGAGGTCTCAAACACAGGTCTCTGCATTTGAGGCAAGAACACAACCCCATACACTACCACAGCACCTATGGAACCTCAAGTTGAAATGATTTTAATATAATAATGATGTTTTGACTCTGTGAAAAAAAATCCAAATGGATAGAAATAACCATCGCAAACATTGTAGAAAAAAGTAAACGCCCCATCGTGCCACGTGCAAATAGTCAGAGAGATAGGCACAAACTGACAGACGCTCCATGCTTTATAGATAGATCGTTGGTAACATCTGTGTTTTACCTACTATTTCATATCAATATCGCTGTCGTTAACAAGGTCTAACGCTGCTTTCATGGTGCAATGATGCAGGGCAACAAGACAGTGTCTGCTGATATATGTGCTTATAAAAGAGGATCATTTTAGGATCAGACTTTTCCTCTATTATTTTCACATCATTTTGGACCATTGCGATGACAATATGTATTAAAACATAGGTTTCAGCTTTCACTCAGACATTAGCGAGAAGAAAAAGGACACAAATAGGTTTACCAATAAACTAGTAATGTCCTAAAGTAATAATCAGAACAAATTATCAAATAAAAGTTCTTATTGACTTAAATTGTATTCACATCACCTGTTTCTCTGTGTGTGTATGTGGGTTTGGTAACTATGAACCAAGCCTACTGAAGTCATACAGAAGTCTCCAGTAGCTGTGTGCTGAGAGTCTCACCTCATCATCATGAACCAGCTCCTTCTTCACCACCTTCATGGCGTAAACCTGCTCGTTCTTCTTCAGGCGGACCAGCAGAACCTTGGCGTAGCTGCCGCGGCCTATGACTCGAATCATGTCGAAGTCGTTCAGCCCCAGAGAAAGACCTGGCGACAGCTTGATGCCGTCGATGCCGTCCACGACCGCCTTGATGTCCTGGAGCGGGGCGGAGGTTAGAATAACGTCACAACACATTCACAGCACCTCAAGCTGTAGTTAAAGCTCCAGTTAACAGAAGGACTCACCTCTGTGTCGGCATCCTCTGTTTTGTCGACTGTGCAGTTGTGTGGTAAAAAGGCTACTGCAGAGAACAAACAGAGACATTTACTGAGGGAGTCTATACCTCAACGTGCTGTTCTGCTGCTGGGCCAGTAGAGGGAGGGAGAGGACAGACAATCACAAACTAGGTCAATACACAGGGGGTCTCATCTCTGATCAGGTCCCCAAACAGAAGACGCATTAGTCCACATTAGTCCACTGTCTCCTTTAACTGCAGATTTAACATCAAATGCTTTTTTTGCCTAGACTAACAATCCATCCATAGATCATTATTTTACTATTATAGAAGACTAAAGAAACCAGAAGGAAATCAGAGAAGAGAAGCTGGGACCAGAGAATTTGGGCACGTCTTTTAAAAAATGACTCAAATTGATTATTGAATAGTTGGTGAATAGTTAGTAATAAATCATTGCAGCTCTACTGTTTAAAACTCATAGAGCTTTTAACTAACAAGCACATTCATGCTGCAGTTTGTTTTGTCTGTGTGTGCAAATTGTTTGAATCATATGTCTAAGCTGAAGCTCTGAACCCCAAAGGACAGTTTCTAAAGATATCACATGATGTAGAAAGAAGCTTTTTTCATTTTCATCTAACTGGACAGCCATGAAATTCTAATTGATTTATGTTCATGTACTGTGTCTTGATAACAGCATACTGCTCTTTGCTAAACTGCTATTCACACGCCACTGATTCACAGTTAAAAAGAGGAAAAACCCCTTTTACAGTTCTGAGCTTATTAACAAGGTCACTTACTCCCATCTGTGTCCTCTGTGTCATCCGGTGGAAGGTCCACCTCTTCACTCTTTGCATCTGAAGGGGGCTCCTGTGATGGCATGACTGGATCCTGAACAGACAGATTCAAAAATCCACCTAAATATTTCCACATGTCCCCCCCTGCGATCTCCACTCGTGGTGCCAGAATGCTGAAGGAGAGTGGGAGCAATCATGACGTGTCTATTAGAGTCCTGCTGTCAGACTCTGTTCATCATTTCATCTGTCCGGGCCGATCGTCACTTGCTGATCAATGGCTGCTGTCACAGAGCGGCGTTGAGCTGCTGACTGCAGCGAATCTGCAGCCAGGATTCTGGATTTTTGATCTCTGTATTTGATCAATCAGATTGACTGGTTCATGTAATCTGAAATATTGCTTAAATAAGAAGAAAGAAAGCAGAAAGACTAAAAATATCAAAGATTCAAAGAGTTCCAGAGTATATGTTTTACCGGTATATCTGTACTTCATCTGAACAATACCTCACAATATCTCATGTATGCAAACATAAAACAAATTGATCTGTTAATCAGGAAAATAATACCAATATAGACATGTAAAAAACATATTCCATTTAAGTAAAAGTCCTGCATGAAAAATACTACTTGGTAGGTATTGCAGGTGTGGTTCATTTGTTTTATTATTGTCTGAATAAAGTTCATAATGATGAACACTATTGAGGGACACACACAGACCCTGAGCTACTCTTAAAAGTTGATGTACTTAAAGTATTGCAGTAAAGAACATAAATATTATGAGCAATAGTAAAAGTATTGCAGTATTATGACTTGATGTATTTAAATTATTACAGTAAAATGCTGGTTTGGTCTCTGATATACTGATATATTATTCTCTCTAATGATCGTTAGTATATAAAGTAGTTACTTTACCTACTTTATATACTGTTAGTGGTTTCCAACCTATGGGTTGGGCCCTCAAAAAAGTCAGCAGGTAAATGTGAGGGGTCCTGAGATAATTAGAGAGACAGGTCAAACTAAGATGATTCACTGATTCACTGTTTCACTTTCTGGACCTTTTCTCTAATCCTTGATTTTTGAGGAAATATATCATCTGTTGTATCATTTGCATTGTTTATTAAAATGAAACTAAGTAGGATGCTTTGTTGGAGCTCTTAACTCCGACTACACTCTGCTGTTTATATGGTGTCAAAGACTGAAAGGTTTAATCCACTTTAACAATGTGTTGGATTTTAAAAGCTTCTTACATTATCTACTGAGTCAAATCTGCTTTTGAAAGAACTAAAGCTCCAGATAAATATAGTGAAGGGAAGGAGAAAGTAACAGCACAAGTATACTATACTCAAGTAAATTACAAGTACCTTAAATTATACTTCATTGCAGGTGATTTCTCTTCACTCTGCAATTCAGTCTACCCAACGCCCCCCTCCTCTAAAGAGCCAATCACAGAGCAGGGGAGGGTGCAGCATGACGATGAAGTAACACAGAAGTGACTAACTGTGGATCCATCATGGAGGCCATCTGTAATTTACCTTTTGGGGCAGAGTCAGAAAGTGTTCTAAGTTCTATAGACCACTGGTTCATTTTGAAAAATGTGCAACTTTTATCACTAAACTATCTTATCACCAAGAAGGGCATATGTCATTTTTGTAAGCTTCATAAGACTCATCTAATAGATATTTGTATCTCTGAATAAACAGCTCTGGGCCTTCAAAATTCACACCTCCAATACAAACAAATGAACGGGTGGTTCACACACCCAATACCACTAAATATATACATGTATATATACACACACTATATTGCCAAAAGTATTCGCTCAACTCCCCTGACTCGCATATGAATTTAAGTTACATCCCCTTCAAACTATCCCAAGAAGTATCGTCCATCAGATGCCTGATGGAAAAACATGATTCATCACTCCAGAACTTTCTGGTCTTCACTGCTCTAGATTTTGATGCTTCCTGATTATTTGAATGGGTGAGCAAATACTTATTATTATAGTTGTAACATGCACTATATTACAAAAAGTATTCACTCACAAGGTGTTCAGAGAACCTCATGAAATGGGTTTCCATGGCCGAGCAGCTGCATCCAAGCCGTACATCACCAAGGTCAATGAAAAGCATCAGATGCTGAGGTGTAAAACACATCACCACTGGACTCTAGTGGAAACTCAAGTTTTCTGTCGTGATAAATCGTGTTTTCCAGATGTGTCACTTATATTCATATATGCGTCAAGGCAGGGGAGTGAATACCTTTGGCAGTATAGTGTATATTTATATTAGGTACATGTATGTGGTGCATGTTGGTGCTTTTCAGGCTGTTCACAGCAGAAATTGTGAAATTTTTACTTCAGGAAAGAGAAGAGAGGCAACAGTGTGGAAACAAATACAGTATGTTCCCAGTTCCATAATTGGTGATGAAGAGGTGTTGAGTACTCACCATAAGCCTTTGGCAGGTCTGAGGGATGAGTCTGTGACAGCGCTTATGGACCAGCAGTTTGCAATTGATACACTTGTAGCCTTGCCTGCCCAGCCCCCATATCCTTTCACTACAGTGGCCACAGTAGGCTTTCTGCAACACACACACACACACACACACACACACACACACACACACACACACACACACACACACACACACACACACACAGATGCTTAGACGTTAACTCACACATTGACCGACACAACATGAGGCAGGTCCAGCTAAGTATCGTTAAAATGTCAAAATGATCAATATTGATTAATATGGAGAAATCTAATTGACTCTTTTTTCATCTATAAGTATATTGTTCAACCCTGAGACTAATTAGGAGGTAGGATATGAACAATAGGGTGTTAGAGTGGTTTACTTTATTGAACTGTATGTTATATATAAATATAAATGCTGCTTTCGCAAACATTCAAAGTTGGTATACACCCACATATATATGTTGAAAATACTGTAGGTATTTGTATCCAGCTGTGTAGGGATTACACTCCTCCCTTCCTCACACACATCTACTATAAAGATGAGACTCTCTCTCTGTTACATAACATGCTCTCTGTCTCATGTTTGTTCCCGATTGGTTCTTTGTGGTTTTTGTTTCAGTCTTTTACTTGCTATATTAGTACCAAAGGATGTTTAGTTTTCAACTCAGCATCTCTCTGGACTTACATAAATCTGTCACCAGGATGTGTCACCGGAGAATCAACACTTGTGATTGTTTCGACAGCATTCATTCACAGTGTGTGTGTGTGTGTGCTGGCAGGGAGAAGAACAAAGAGTCCCAGTCACTGCTCTGTTGCTATGGAAATACAAAGGCTTCCCTAATTTTAAATCTACATAACGATTAAATACATTTAGAATTAATTTAGAAACTTTTGGCTCTTTCACCTAAACACCTTGCTCCCTTTCATACAGCATGTTTTATACACCGTGTTTCATATGCCGTGTTTCCTACTGCGTATCTCAGACACTGTGATACTTATAACATGTTTCATACTCCTTTTATACACCATGCTTCATATGGCATGTTTCCTATTGCGTAGTTTATGTGTTTCATATACTATAACACTTTATACAACATGTTTCATACGTGTTACATACACGTGTTTCAGAGAGGGCCCATGCAACAACTGTCTATACAACAAAAACAGCCTTTTTTCTCCCAGAGTGCAGCATCTTATGCAGGAAGAGACCATGCATTGTGGGACCCAGCACGTCACATGCATAGTGGAGATATTTTACGAAACAGTATAAAATACAAGTATTTTCAAACTGCAGACTGTGCTTTTGTACATACATTTGTACATTCATGTGTGTGTGTGTGTCTGGCTGGTCAGTCAGCACTGATGTCCTTGACCTACAGTAGCAGGACTTGTGTTAGAGACGAGTGGATTCATTAACTCCAGAATTTATCACAGTCATAGAAAAGGCGCCAACATGTCGCAACCGGACCCAGATTCTGCACTGGAAAGGCCTTGTTTCAGCCAACGGCGACCAGCATAGCCAGGAATAAAACGCTTCTATTTGTGGAGACGGTCATACACAACAACTACACAGCAGCTGGCGGACTGGAACTGGCACAGATGGAGATCTCTGCGCTTTGTCGTGTGGAAGCACTCGCAGCTGAGAGGAGAGGAAAGCTTTTATCGATCCACGGAATTACAGATCATACGATGTGCCTAAAGTATCTCCACCGGCACAAAAAATCCCATTATAGCAAACCGACCAATGGCAGCTGCTGAAATCAGAGCGGGTTTTGTACTTTTATGAGTATTTCTTAAGAAGAGCTAGAGCTATGGAGGTGAATCTGTCACACCAGCGGCGATTCCTACAGATGAAGTGGCATCGTGTGGCGCTAGGTTGGAGTTGCCATCCACCAGGGGATGGCATATTTGTGCATGCGTCGTGTGTGTGTGTGTTTCTGTGTGTGTGTGTGTGTGTGTGTGTGTGTGTGTGTGTGTGTGTGTGCGTGGCTGATGCATATGCTCCCTCGCTGTGATGACATCACAAGGAGGCATCATAATTCAGACAAAATACATATATTCAACGTGCTGCGGCCCATGATGACATCATCATGGGCCCCTCCCCCTGCGAGACAGGAGGGGGAACCTTTACACATAACAAGTTTCCAAAGTCAACAAGTCACGGTAAATAATGGCGATTGAGATTTCTGTCAGTTTTAGTTCAGCAGCGTTCAGATGTTGTTGTTGAGCTGGCTTCAGGCGTCTGGTTGGTTCACTCTGTTGTCCTCAGCATATAAATAAGATGGAAAAAGTGGGTCAGGTCTCTCCCTCCCTCCCTCCTGCTCCATTCTGCTCCATCTCCCCCTGATGTTGCAGTGGAGAAAGCTGCTTTGTGGATCCCTCCCATTAGACATAATGGGGTCTCTTTAGCTCCTGTCTCCCACGTGATGAAGCACAATTCTGCACGCTGCCGCTGGCTGCTCAGTGCTCCATTAGAGAGATAACTGACACTAGCCTCCCGCGGCACAAAATATACAACATCCAGGTAGATGTCGTAAACTGACTGAGTAGAGTAATCCAAATAAAGGGCCAATATTTAACTCTGCCAAGGAGGGTATGTTTTCGCCTGTATTTGTCAGATTTTTAGAAAGATTCTCAAAAATTTCTCGATGGATTTTTGTCAAACTTTCAGTGAATGTTTGGAATGATACCATGAATGGATAATTATATTTTGGTAATGATTTTGGTTATCTCGAAGAAATTTCTGGATCACATTCCCGTTCACATAACACTGAGATAAATGGACCTTCAAACAGGTGTTTTGCTAATATCTTGCACCTTCATTTAATCTCTCAAGGCCAGACATAAAAGGTAGAACTTACATCAGGACCTCCTCCACCATGTGGCCTATCACTCCACTCAATGCAACTTACAGAACATTGTGTGATATGGCTCCTTATGAGCCAACCAATGTAAATTTAAATAAACTAATATATTATGAGTTGTTATTCAAAACAAATCTCATCTTATAATACCTTTTACAAATAATCTACACTCTGTTACATTCGAGTTTTCGTTTGTGTCTGAATTCTGTGTCCATAGAATCTTCTGTTAACAAGATTGTGGATATAATAATTGATAATTCTTATAGCTAATAGGCTATGATGTTTGGTACGACAGCACTTTATTAGGTTGTTTTGCACATGATGCAAAGAGGTCAGAGGGTTTCTGAAACTTATATTCAAAAGTTCGTATCTGACAAGATGAAAATTCCAGAACAATTGGTTAGTAGAATCTGGTTAATGGATTAAATATATTTTTATTAAATATTCTGGCAACATCCAAATGAATGGCTGTTTTGCTGGAATCATTTTCTTGTAAATGCAAGCATTTTCAGATTTTAAAGTTTAAAAGTAATTTCCAAAGAATTTATTTTTAACTTTATCATAATTAATTGTACAACTTGAACCTTTACAAATAAAGTGAATTTCTTTTCATACAATGATAAACATACGTAATGAACTTATTGTGTGTTGTTCAGGGGTCCCAGACTGCTCAGAGAGAGGAGAGACGCCTCAGCAGCTTCCTCTGCTGTGTCATGGATTTTACAAAGAACTAATTTGTTCATTCATAGGTCACTTTTAGTGTTGTCCTCGCCTCAGTATTCTGGGGATGCTGCTGCTCTAAATGTGCTTGGAATCATGATGTATGAATGTTTCACCTTCCTGTTCAAAAGGACAGCAACCATTTCTGTGCAAATTAGACAGCTTCTTGCTGGACAGATGCAAAACAAAATCTATATTTCTCAGTCCAGTCATCTTTCAAAACAAGGTTTCTATTTCTACCTTTCTTAATTTCATTGCAAAGGTAAACAATTCCCCAAGTGAGATGGGACAATAAATAAATCAGGGCATTTATTGAGATATTTGTTTATTTTTTGACTATTTATGTGTTAATTATTTTTTTTTTGTTTCAGTCCATACTCTATAGCTCAAAGTGCTTCTGTACAATGTATGTTCAGGATAAGTCTTAATTGAACGTTCCAGGCTCCACAGAGCATCAGTAGTAATGGAAGCAACAGAGCTTGTGTCGACTCAGTCAGTCAGTGCGTTTTGCTTGGCCGCTTTCTGGTCTAGACATAAAGACTCTTTATTGCACTCATGAGAAAAGTTTCATCAAGACCTGTTTTACTAATCACGGAAGAGACAAGATGTTAAATTTGCTTTTGTGTACGTTTACCTGGCCTAAATCTGAAGGAACAGACTTTCTCTCAGACGTTCTCAGCAAATCCCGATTTAATAAATATGAGATTTGTGTGTATTATATGTCAGATATTTAAATGAGGGACAAAAAAGATGATACCAATACAAGGTCTAATATTGAATACAGAAAATAGGCTCGGCAATGTCCATACTGTAACATCATGATTTATGATACTGCATAAAAGAACTGAGAGCCGCAGCAGATCTGCAGTTTTTTGGAAGCTTGTTCCAGATATGTGAAGCAAAAAAATGAATACTGCTTCTCCATGAAGTTTATATTACCACACACTAGAGACACTAGAGAATTTACAGATTTCCAAATATTCGCAAAATGAATACTGGTGTATAATTAGAGTAAGAAGTGAATGAGTGATTATAGTGCAAGACAACAATGAGTTAAACAGGAATAAGTATATAAATAAATTTTAGGTAAATGCACTGGTGTAAATATTGCAATATTTAGTTATATCAAAATGTAGCCACTATATGCTGCAAGTTAATATGTTTCACCAAAAAAGAAAACAGTGTGTTTCCTCCTCAGTGAATTACTGTCTTCATTATACATGTACACTTCAGGTAGCTGAAGCCCACATGTACTTTAAAGTTCCTCATCCAGGCACTAAAGAAGCCAGAATCAGGACAGCATGAATAATGCATCAATATCGCCTATAGCTTAGCTGGAACGGCCATTTCATCACCTGTCATGTTTAATTTACTTGTAGCATGCCATGACAAAGCTCAGAAACAGAAAGTAGCTCATACAAAAGTTGGAGATGGAAACTTAGTCAACAGACGAGATACTGAACCGTCAGAAGATCCTGGTTAAAATAAAGTCTATAAAATAAAAAAACAACATAGTAATTCACAAATATGTCCTTATTGATATCAAATGACTTCTGTCAATAATCTGACTTGTCCTTCTAAGTAATAATTTCTTATTGTTTACATTGCACGGTCTTGCAGGCTTCCATTTCCTTCTGGTTAATAAAAATCCATGAACACCCGGGAGGGACATCAAGCACTACAGATTAAGAATAAGAATGTTAATCATTACATCCAGTCATTCAATCTGAGCGATGTGTGGAAGACCAACACATCTGCACACTGCAGAAAGAAATCTGTTTTAAGGCTGAAAAGTATCTAGTAATGAATAATTAGCGAAATTAAAAAATATCTTTCATGAGAATGATGTTGGGATTCCTAGATGTGTCCTAGCTAAAGGTGCGTGCCTGAACTGAGCTCTGCAACTCCTCCTTTAAATCAAGGCAAAACAAACACTGGAGTAAGTAAATACATATATTGCTAAAAGAAAAGAATGATGTATTTCCACACTTAACCCTGGTGGAGGCATTAGAATTATTCCTGATTCACTCTTTGCTAATTACAACATTTATTTTTGACCAACCCTGAACAGATTAATAACTCTTTCTCACCTCCAGAAACTCCTATGTACAGGTCCTTCTAAAAAAATTTGCATATTGTGATAAAGTTAATTATTTTCTGTAATGTACTGACAAACTTTAGACTTTCATATATTTTAGATTCATTACACACAACTGAAGTAGTTCAAGGCTTTTATTGTTATTGTTGTTGTTTATTTAATAATGATGATTTTGGCAAAAAAGTAAAGAAAAGCCAAAAATCCCCCCAAAAAATCTCAAAAAATAAGCATATTTCATCTGACCAATAAAAGAAAAGTGTTTTTAATACAAAAAAGTTAATCTTCAAATATTCATGATCAGTTATGCACTCAATACTTGGTCAGGAATCCAGCTGCATTGGCCCTGCCCTTGATAAAACACCAGCAGCTGACATGGCACCCCAGACCATCACTGACTCTGGGTACTTGACCCTGGACTTCAGGTATTTTGGCATTTCCTTCCCCCCAGTCTTCCTCCAGACTCTGGCACCTTGATTGCCGAATGACGGTGCAAACTTTGCTTTCATCACTGAGCAACAGTCCAGTGCTGCTTCTCTGTAGCCCAGGCGCTTCTGTCGCTGTTTCCGGTTCAAAAGTGGCTTCACATGGGGAATACGGCACCTGTAGCCCATTTCCTGCACATGCCTGTGCACAGTGGCTCTGGATGCTTCTACTCCAGACTCAGTCCACTGCTTCTGCAGGTCCCCCGAAGTCTGGAATTGGCCCTTCTCCACAATCTTCCTCAGGGTCCGGTCACCTCTTCTCATTGTGCAGCGTTTTCCTTCCCACAGACTTCCCACTGAGGTGCCTTGAACAGCACTCTGGGAACAGCCTATTTGTTCAGAAATTTCTTTCTGTGCCTTACCCTCTTGCTTGAGGGTGTCAATGATGGTCTTCTGGACAGCAGTCAGGTCAGCAGTCTTACCCATGATTGCGGCTTGAGTAATGAACCAGGCTGGGAGTTTTTGAAAGCCTCAGGAATCTTTTCGCAGGTTAAGAGTTAACTCGTTGATTCAGATGATTAGGTTCATAGCTCATTACGGAACCTTTTCATGACATGGTAATTTTTTGAGATGAGCTGTATGCCAAAACCATCTGTATTAAAACAACAAAAGACCTTAAATATTTTAGTTGGTGTGTAATGAATCTAAGATATATGAAAGTTTAATTTTTATCATTATATTATGGAAAAGAATAAACTTTATCACAATATGCTATTTTTTTAAGAAGTACCTGTACATACAGTTCATTTTTTGGGTACAAGGATAATCTTGACAAAAGTGAAATTTTGCTATTGCCTGTTTTTAAATTCAGTAGAGCTAAATATATGTTTCTTTTAAATGGTCTCCTTCTGTTTAAAATAAACAGGAGTGTTTTTTCATAGTGAACTTAAAAATCTTTATCGGATGAATTTACTTATCTTGCTTGAGAAGCCGGGAGGAGACTTTAAAAAGATGGATTTACCTCACATTAGTTGAGTCAATGTTGTAAAAATGAATATCTTTCCTTGTTCCCTGTATGTGTTTTATTCACTTCCAATTCATGTCCCATTGATGATTTTTTCCACTCTTAAAAAAACAATCAGATTATTTTATTATTTTGCATGGTAAGACTTCAAGACTCAGCATGGACAAACTATGAGGACAGAGGTCAGAAATCACCTAATTTCCAGATGTTCTTTTTTCCTAAAACTCCATTATAGAGTAATATACTACTACCAATGATCCTTCAGAGTGGCAACTGCAGATCATGGCAGAGGAAGGGTATTTGCTGACTAGAACACTGCTACTAAAGAAGAAAAAATCTATGTCATGAAGGCCAACCATCTTCAGGGCCTACACAGCTGTTCTGTCAAATGTCAATACAGATGTTGACAGGTCTCAGGTTAAATGGGGGAGGGATCTTGGAATAACTATTGAGGAGCAGCCCTGGACTTGTGCAGGGATGGGGTGTTTTCTACATTAAAACACTAGGTATGGATTGATACATTTTAACTTCTTGCTGCTATACATTACCATTCAAATTATACAAGTATAACTTTTTTGTTTTAGATATGGCACAGAGGAAGGAACATTCCTTCATTCATTAAAGAGGTACGGGACACTATCAAACATCCACAGAGTTCCATTCCCTCATAGTCCTGGAAGTTATCTAATAGTGGACTTGACTATGTCTAACTATAAAACAAACCATGCAGTTAAAACAGAGACATTATTTTGGTAATTGCTAAGTAATGAAACTATGTAATAACTTGTGTACTGGTGTGTATCAGTGTGTATTAATGTGTGTACTGGTGTGGATCAGTGTGTATTGGTATGTGTATTAATGTGTGTATTGGTATTTTTAATAATTTGAGTATTGGTACGGTGTGTATCTGTATGTATTGGTGTGTGTATTGGTATGTGTATTAATGTCTGTACAGGTGTGTGTGTACCGGTTTGTGTATTAATGTGGGTCCTGATGTGCATCTGTTTGTGCTGGTATGTGTATAAATGTGTGTACCGGTGTGTACCAGTGAGTCAAACACTCACCCTGTTAAAGTGCTTGGCCTGAAAGAGGTGCCCGTTGACTCGGTAGAGTTTCCTCCATCTTCTGGCCCCGCGGCGATAGATCGATTCTAGGAGAAAGAGGAAACAGTTGTAGAGCAGCAGCATGGAGAAGGAGGAAACGTCCTGAGGCTGTGTGACGACTCACTGTGAAGTCTGAGTTCAAGTGAGGCCAAGACAGCCGTCAGGTTTCTCTACAATTTATACGCCTGCTTACACACTAAAACACACAGACACATACTCCCTCCCTCCATCTTCCTCTTCCCTTCATCTTTCTCTCCCCTTCCACAGACCTTCTCTCATTCTTCTTCATCCCTGGTGATGAATGGACTTATTATTGTTCCATAATGTCTTTTGTTCAGTCAAGACTGTGAAGGTGTAGCTATTTATAACCGGACCACTGGGTATAAACATGAGCATGGTTCCACAATGAGCTGGAACCGTGCTTCTGTCCTCATATTAAACTCTTACAGTAGATTTCCTATCTGACACTCTGCTGTAATTATCCTGGCTCCAAAGCACTAACAAAGTCACACCAATAAAAAAAAAAAGTTTATTTCTTTTCCACCGTGTTATGCCCGTCTATGCCCCCTTTAGGCCCAGCACTGCCAGTGCACGGGCAGGGCTGGGTTTTCTGATAATTCCCCTAGTTAATTAGAGACAATTGAATACACCTGTCTTGATTGACCAGCTGGGATGCCGTATAAAAGGGGTTTCTGTCTATCTTTTGGGAGGCACTTTACTCCCCACTCGCTCTAGCTACTGACTCTGACTTTGTCGCTCTCTCGCTTACTCTTACTCTTTCTCTTAGTCTTTCTTTGTCTCTGTGCCTCACTTTGTTATTTTGGTTCACATCCCCTTATACTGACACACACACCATATCCCCTCACTTCATCCTCCACTCCCTGCACTTCATCCCCTGGATTTTGCTTAATATTTACAATTTGGTGATTCTCAATAAATATTTGAACTTTATTCTGTTGTCTGCTCCTTATTATGTTGTGGCATTGAGCCAGCCGTAACATAATTTGGGCGCTCGTCCGGGATCTTCATTGGTTTGGATCATAGACTCGCGTCCTTACAGGTGAGTGCAGCTGTTTGGTTGTTTGGGTTAAGTACATCGCAGTCTCTGGAAAGGTAGAGTGTTCCAGCTGGGCATTGCCTCTCCATCGGGACACTGTTTGTTACTTTGCCTTTCTTATTTTAGTTTGTTGTTTTTAGGGGTAATTCTGGTCGGGAGTTCTCTCCTGTCAGGGGCACGCTTCGGACAGTGAAAGCCTGCTGGAACTGTCACGAGTTCAGCGTTAACCAGCCGCCCCAAGATCAGCAGGCCCCGGAAGACTAGCTAGGTTAGTTTAGCTTCTCGGGTTAGATAAGTAGGTTCAGAGGACTGCGTTTAATCATTCCGCTCATGGTAAGAAATCCAACGCCGACAGATGAGCTCACCTGGATCGATGTGGAATAATTTGATTTGCGCGGATGTGGTAAGTGTTCCGTTTTCCCCCTTTGTGTCAGTATGGTGTGTTACCTTTAGTGTGGGCTATTTTTGTGCGCGGAATTGGCCAGCCGTGTAAAACATTCACAGATCTATTTATAGATCCATTGATGTTCGGTGTAATTTGTAGTGGCCAACATTGTAGGCTGTGTTTAAGCGCTGCAATTTGTGGAGGTTGATGCCTCGTTTAGTGCAAGTGACGCACTGATTGCAGATAGGCCTACTGTAGCCTAGTAGTTGGTTGAAACTTTCTATAAAGTGAGCAGCCGGTGTAAAACTTTGTGTTTTGACACCGTGAGACGTGTAGGCTTTTGTGATTTGTTCTGGCGGTGGCCAGTTTGTGTGCGTAGTGCACGTCTTTGTAGCCTAGTCTCTGAGAGAAGTCGTAGCTTTGTGCCTCATTTTGGTTTGTTTTGTGTTTAATAATTAAGCATTTACCGTGTTGAATTTGCGCCTATTGGGGAGAGTAGGTAGCTTTTCACAGGGTTTTGGGGGCTTTGTTTATTTGCTTGTGATTAATTTACGATGGCGACTGTGGAAGATTTTTGTGCCAGTCCGTCTGAGGACTTGTTGGTGACAATGAATAAAGCGCAGCTGTGTGAAGTCGCAGACTATTATAAACTCACTTTGACATCAAAAGAGAAGAGTTTAAAAGAGTCCTTGATTTTTGCAATTACGGGAAAATTACAAGCAAAAGGGATCTTAAAGGAAACCGAACCCCCAACAGACATGCAGTCGGCAGACTTTAAGCCTGACGACAGTGTAGCTGCTAGTAAGCAACTTGAGGTTGTTGACACTGATTTGGAAATTAAGAGGATGGAATATCAAGTGCAGCTGAGAAACATGGAGCGCGAGGAGCGTGAACGCGACAAAGAGCGCGAGGAGCGTGAGCGTGAGCGTGATAAAGAACGTGCACACGCCTTAACTATGCGTAGGTTAGAGCTGGGGCTTGTTTCAAGTGAGCCTGAGCCAACCAGCAATGTTAAATTTGATGTAGCTAAGAACATCCGCCTTGTGCCTCCCTTTTCAGAGGAAGATATGGACAGATATTTTAACCATTTCGAAAGAGTTGCTACTACCCTTACCTGGCCAAAGGAGGTATGGCCCCTGCTACTCCAATGTGTGCTTACTGGAAAGGCGCAGGAGGTATTTTCAGCACTTTCCATTACCCAGGCTAAAAATTACGAAGTGGTTAAAAAGTCTATATTGCACGCCTACGAACTTGTTCCTGAAGCGTACCGCCAGCGCTACCGAAGCGCAAGGAAGTCAGAGCAGCAGACTTTTGTAGAGTTTGCCAGGAAAAAGGAGACCCTGTTCAACAGATGGTGTGGTGCACAAAAGGTAGTTACTTGGGAAAACCTCAGGCAGTTGATCCTCTTAGAGGACTTTAAAAACTGTATACCCGACAGTGTTACCACGTATCTGAACGAGCAGGGGGTTCAAGAGCTGGAGGAAGCTGCTGTTCTGGCTGATCAGTATGTGCTCACACACAAGCGCACCGATAGCCGCTGGGGTAGCCAGCCGAACAAAAACCGGAACTCTTTCAAATTTAAACAGCCTGTAGGTGGGCATAATACGCAGCCTATATTTTCCCCTGGTAGCACCTCACCTCCCACTGTTCGCTATACTCCCTCCTCCACTGTTAAGACAGACGTTACATGCTTTTACTGTAAGAAAACAGGGCATAAGGCAAATGAATGTAAAATCCTGCTTAAGAAGAATAAGAACTCAAAAGGGTGTGGGTTCGTGACCTCATGCAGAATGGGTCCGCTGGATTTAGGAGTTGGTTCTCTAACTACTGCTGGGGTAGGTAAAAGTGTTGATGCAGACTATAGTCCCTTTGTAACTGATGGCTCTGTGTCTCTATTGGGTGAGTCAGATAGTGTGCCAGTACGTATCCTGAGAGATACTGGAGCAGCTCAGTCCTTCATCATGGCTGGGGTTTTGCCCCTCTCCGATAGCAGTGCTACAGGTACCCATGTGCTAGTACGAGGATTTGAAATGACTTCAATGCAAGTACCGCTACATAACATCCATTTGTCTTCTCAGCTAGTTACTGGTGATGTTGTGGTGGGAGTCCGTCAATGTCTCCCAATATCTGGCATTTCATTTATTTTGGGGAATGATTTAGCTGGGGGGAAGGTTTGGGACCCTACTGACACTGCCTCGCCATCTGTTTCTCCACCCATTGTTAGCCCCATTTCTCTACCTGAAGATGTGCCAGCTAAGCCTGAGCCAAGTTTGCAGGATGATATTGAGTTGTATCCAGCCTGTGTTGTTACCCGTGCCATGGAAAAGCGTGGTTTAAACTCCGATGTGGTGCCACTGGAGGATACTTTTATTAGTTCACCCCATGTTTTACACGATAGTTCCTCTGACCTGCCTGTAGGTGAGCTAGAGGGGAATGATATTGTGAGTGATGAGTCTGAAGTGCAAACCTTCGAGGTTGTGAAGTCTAAGGAGGAACCTAAGGCCAACATGCAAGGCCCTCCTTTAGAAGTCGCTGATGGTGAGTTAACTCCTAGTGGACAGGACAAGTTTAACGTTTCTTTGCCTGATTTGTTTAAAGTTACTCGTGAGGAACTGTCAAAGGAGCAGGCTAGTGACTTATCGCTGGGGCCATTGTTTGTCATGGCTTCTGAACAGGCCCAGGATAGCGATGCCCCATATTTCCTACAAGATGGTCTTTTGTGTAGAAGATTTGTGTTTAGACAAGACACCTACTCTGATACATTTTTGCAGGTTGTTGTCCCATCTAAATTCCGGAAGGCAGTGCTAGATCTGGGACACAACGAGGTAGCTGGGCACACTGGGGTCAAAAAGACCTATGATAGAATCATGCGGCGATTCTTTTGGCCAAAAATGAGAAGAGATGTGTCTGCCTATGTAAAATCATGCCATGTGTGCCAGCTGACGGGTAAACCCAACCAGAAGATTCCTTTGGCCCCATTACAGCCCATTCCAGTAGTATCGAACCCTTTTGAACATCTCATTGTTGATTGTGTTGGCCCATTGCCTCGGTCCAAGGCTGGGCATAGCTTCCTCTTGACCGTGATGTGCCAATCCACTAGGTACCCAACAGCGTACCCACTGGGGTCAATCACTGCTAAATCTGTACTGAAGGCTTTGAGTAATTTTATGTCTACATTCGGAATTCCTAGGGTAATTCAAAGCGATCAAGGATCGAACTTCATGTCGAAACAATTTAGGAAGGCATTGCAACAATTGAAGGCAAGACATAATATTTCCAGCGCTTACCATCCTCAAAGCCAGGGGGCCCTAGAACGGTTCCACCAGACTCTCAAGTCCCTCCTTCGGTCCTATTGTGTGGAGCTTGGGTCTGATTGGGAGGAGGGTCTCCCCTGGCTATTGTTGGCAATTAGGGAAGTTGCTCAAGAAAGCCTAGGCTTCAGCCCAAACGAACTTGTATTTGGCCATGTGGTTCGAGGCCCAACTGCAGTTTTGGCAGATGAGTGGAGTGTGGACAAGGCTCCTGTTAATGTTCAGGACTATGTAAGTGGCTTTCGATACCGTCTCTATGAGGCTAGAACTGCTGCTAGACGCAAACTTGAAAAAGTTCAGTCAAAAATGAAAACTGTCTTTAATCGCAAGGCAAAGCAGCGTAGTTTCTCTGTAGGTGACAAAGTACTTGCACTTTTGCCTCTTTTGAGTAGCCCCTTCCAAGCAAAGTTCAGTGGTCCCTATGAGATTGTGAAATGTTTGTCTGAGTGTAACTATTTCTTGAGTACACCCAATCGCCGCAAGAAGGCTCAAGTCTGCCATGTTAACCTGTTAAAGCCGTACTTTGATTCTTCTGAATGTACACCTGTTGGTTTGGTTTCCAATGGGCCTCTAGATAATTCTCCTGATGCTGCAGTTGAACCTCTTATCAGTGAAGAGTGGGATGAAGGGATCAGAGCTCCATCACAGGCGGTAGTAGTGGGTCGCCTACAGAACTCAGAATTTATATCTGATTTGTCCTCTCACCTATGTCATTTGACTGATTCCCAGAGAACAGACATCATTGAATTGATAGAGTCCTCTCCTGGCCTTTTCCCTGATGTCCCAACTCGTACAGCTGTTATTGAGCATGATATTGATGTGTGTGGGGCGCACCCAATAAAACAACATGCGTACCGGGTTAATCCTACAAAGAGGGGGTTATTGCAAAAAGAGGTGGATTATTTGTTGACCCATGACCTGGCTGAACCTAGTTTTAGTGCTTGGAGCTCCCCTTGCCTACTGGTAAACAAGCCTGATGGGAGTTATCGGTTCTGCACAGACTATAGACGCCTAAATGCAGTAACTAAACCTGATTGTTTCCCTTTACCACGTTGTGATGACTGTGTAGATCGCGTTGGCTCAGCTAAATTTGTGAGTAAGTTCGACCTTCTCAAGGGATATTGGCAGGTCCCGCTGACATCTAGAGCTAAAGAGTTATCAGCCTTTGTGACTCCTGACAATTTCCTGCAGTATCGTGTTATGCCTTTTGGGGTCAGAAACGCACCCGCCACCTTCCAGCGCCTCATTAACCGAGTCCTGGCAGGGCTGCGTGGCTGTGACGCCTATTTGGACGATGTCGTCTTGTATAGTAATGATTGGCTTAGCCATCTTGCTCAAATTAAGGAACTCTTTTCTCGACTGTCAGCGGCCAACTTAACAGTGAATCTCGCAAAATGTGAATTCGGCCAGGCCAGAGTCACTTATCTTGGTAAAGTGGTGGGTGGGGGTGAAGTACGCCCTGTAGCTGCCAAGGTAGAAGCAGTCTGTAGTTTTTCTGTGCCTGAAAGTAGGCGAGAACTTCGAAGATTTCTTGGGATGGCAGGGTACTACAGAGCTTTTTGTAAAAATTTTGCATCTGTTGTCTCGCCCTTGACAAACCTGCTTAGCCCAAAGATTCCATTTCAGTGGACCAACCAGTGCCAAGACGCTTTCGACAATGTTAAAGTATTGCTTGCGTCAGCTCCTGTTCTCCTGGCCCCAAATTTTGATCACCCATTCAGTGTTGCTGTCGATGCCAGTGAGAGTGGTGCCGGAGCTGTGCTACTCCAAATAGGTCCAGAGGGGGTTGAGCACCCTGTTGCTTATTTTAGCAAGAAGTTTAACCGCCACCAGCGAGTCTATTCCACTGTGGAGAGGGAAGCACTTGCGTTGATTCTTGCTGTACAACATTTCGAAGTCTATTTAGGCTCCTCTCCCAGTCCCATCGAAATTTTTACAGATCATAACCCCTTGGTTTTCATTGATCGCATGCGAAATCAGAACCAGCGCATTATGCGTTGGAGCTTGATTTTGCAACAATATCCACTTAAAATTCTGCACATTCGGGGGAAGGATAATGTTGTTGCAGATGCACTTTCTAGATCCTAACCAATTTTTATGCAGGTAGTATCATCAGTGGAATATTGTATTGTGTTGGTAAGCCCCAAAAGTTTTGTAATTTATTCATTTTCTTCAGAGTATATAATATGTATGATTGTCTTCTCACCCTGTTCTTTGGAGTCCTAGGTACCAGGACCCACAGAGACTCCGGGTTTGGTCCCCGGTAGGGTGTTCTGCCGGTAGTTTTTTTTTGAGCTTGAGGCTTGTTAGAACAAACCTCTTAGTGTGGGAGGTGTTATGCCCGTCTATGCCCCCTTTAGGCCCAGCACTGCCAGTGCACGGGCAGGGCTGGGTTTTCTGATAATTCCCCTAGTTAATTAGAGACAATTGAATACACCTGTCTTGATTGACCAGCTGGGATGCCGTATAAAAGGGGTTTCTGTCTATCTTTTGGGAGGCACTTTACTCCCCACTCGCTCTAGCTACTGACTCTGACTTTGTCGCTCTCTCGCTTACTCTTACTCTTTCTCTTAGTCTTTCTTTGTCTCTGTGCCTCACTTTGTTATTTTGGTTCACATCCCCTTATACTGACACACACACCATATCCCCTCACTTCATCCTCCACTCCCTGCACTTCATCCCCTGGATTTTGCTTAATATTTACAATTTGGTGATTCTCAATAAATATTTGAACTTTATTCTGTTGTCTGCTCCTTATTATGTTGTGGCATTGAGCCAGCCGTAACAACCGTCTTTGTAAATAAAAAACTGTTATTAACTAATCTTCCTGGTTAAAAAAAGTCAAAAAAAAGAAACTTAATGCTGAATTGTAGCAATTTCGCAAGGTACAGATAACTAATTGGGTCCTTGAGGATGTGTCTGCATAAAAAAGTGATTGAGAAATTAAATGAAAAACAAAAAAAAAGGTTTATGCTAGCTGAACTCAGGAAAACTAAATCTAATAATTTTAATCTCTGTCTCCTTCAATAGGTAAAGTTGCCCCTGCTCTTATCTGGCTGGGCCTCCTTTATCTGCTTTATCTCCACTTAAACTACATCGCTCTGTAAATCTCCAACCACAGAATGTAAAAGTGAGATATTTCATGGTGCATTCAGGTGCACTTCATGAACTCAAACCTAAACTTGAGAGCACTAGTTCTATTATCACAGCATTTTTAATAATCACGCAGAAAACATTTTGTTATAATACAGATTCTAATAATCAGAAGTCCATGAAATAGTCAAATCAAACTGTGAGCAGCATATTCTTGTCCTAGTGTGTGCAGTGCCACACAATGGTCAATTTATGTGAAACCTTGAAATCATAGCAATATCATCTCTATCATTTTTATGTAAACTATTAAACAAAATATTAGAGGAGACACTGGAATCTGTCTGTTTAAACATGAATTTACCAACAGTTGGAGCAGGAAACAGTCTCTCATGTCTTTAAGTCACTTAGAGACTTCAGTGATACATGTTTACAGCTTGTAGTCACATATCCAGGGGATGATGTGAGTAAATATAAGTAGAAACAGATTTAGTGGAAATGTGGCACATGGAACAGATGGGGATCATTTCTAAATCATATAAAGTCTGAGGACAGTAAAACAATCCATTCCATCTTATCAGGTTGTGTGATCCTAAACTTATTTGTTTTGTATGATTCACAGGTTCTTATGTTGTATTTTTTGACTAAGGAATTCAAGCTGCCTAATGTGCCTCAATCACCACATTAAAGAGAAGAACAGATGCTTAAAATGTAAAGCTGAATTTGCATTATTTAGCATCAGCAGAGTCAGAATTTTTGTGAGAAGCTGGAAGCACTTCAATATTTCAGTTTTTTAAGGTGGGGCTCAGCAGCCAAATTTGTGTTTTTCACAAGCTGATCACTTTTAAGATTTGGGGCTTTCAGAATAGTAAAAAACCCCATCAAAATCACACATAATTCACGTTGAGACAGAAATATACACTCCTTTTACCCTGTTCACCTGCAATCTCACATTTACACACGTATTGCTGCAGACTGACTGTCAGACATCTGCATCATTTTAAAGAGGGAGAGGAGGAGGATGAGGAAGAAAAGAGTTAAACAAGCTGTGATACACAACAAGAAGTTCAAATGGCCTCAGCATCACATCCTGTTCACATCAGATCTAAAGCATCTGAAATGATGACTGAAGAAAAAAAATTGTTGATTGGCTGCAGTGGAGCACACATCAGGAGGAGTCGTGTTGATCACTAGAACACGTGAATGCGTTTATCAGTGTGTGACCAGGTGGACTTTACACAGCCAGCAGACTCACTGATCACTGATCAGAATCACCTGATCCAGCACCTGCTACCACCAGCCTCCACATTACAGGCAAATCCCTTCAAACAACAATCAATAAGATACCACACTAATCAATATGCTGCACCAGTATCAGCTCTGATACTGGCCTGATTAAATTAAAGGAGAACTTCTCATCCTCAATTTAGTGTCTATTAGAATGACTTGAGAATTTACATATATCACCAGATTGAAATATTTAAAAGAAGACTCATGTTAGATCAATATTTCACCAGTTGTAGTTAGAGTTCATAGGTGTCCAGTATACTGTAGACAGTTAGTGATCCTGAAGTCTGTATTCTGTGGTTTTTTAAAGGTTTACGGATTACACAGAGCCATACCCACCAGAGAGAGTGGGCCAGTGTAGTTGATTTAGCCTCTTTCCAACATATAACACATATTAATTTATATTGTCCTGACCTCCTCCACCGGTGCCATGACAGTTGTTATCAGAAATATTTGACTCTGAACTGCCCTCTGGTGGCTTTATTGTGCAACATCCAGGCCAAACAGAAGGATGTCTAGAGGTATGATGGTTACATCATTTGAAATACATTTATTTTTGAATGTAACTGGGACATGAATAAGCCTTAAAGGGACACTGAAGTGACTGTCCTTTTGTTGCCACGTCAACACAGAGAGGTAAAGCAGCATCGCCTCTATTCCCAGTTGTGTCTGAAGACTTTATTCCAAACCCGTCTTCCATATGAGGAGATAAGGAGCGTCTCTGTTTGCATGGTCGATGCATCAACAAAGACATTTCATAAACTTTCAGACGCATTATTGAACCGGATTTGGAAACACTTGCACTTTGAGATGGTCAACAGTGATACATTACACATGTTCAGCAGTGCTGCCTGAAAGCATGCTGCTATTCCATCAATAAATAATCAGGCAGGTTACCAATTTGGCTTTGTGATATTTGCTGCAGCCTGCAGCCGTACATCGGTACAGCATGCAACGTGCAGCACGCTGGTTGGTTTGTACTGGTTCTCCAGTCTAGTTGGTTGCTCCAGTAATGGGCGCGGCTGCCATGTCTTCCTCTACTCCCCCCCTTTTTTTTTCCTGCCTCTGTTGCTATGGTAGCCATAGCCCACCATCTACCAGCTCTCATTACTTAGCTGGAAGGATGTCAGGATGACATTGTCTGCAAATAAAAAAAGTGAATCTTGAGCACAAATTCTTCATGTCCTCCTCTGAGTGCAGAATCAGGCTGAACAGCCCTGCGGTGAACTCTTGTTCCGGAACAGGAGCTCACTCCATGGTAAATGTGGAAGAATCTTCTCCTCTTTCTCTATCATCACCTCAGTTACGTTCTCAAGCCAAATCTATGTTTTACAGATTTTTTTCTTTTACAGATTTTCCCTTTATGAAAATTTAAATGAAAATTCCATAAAGTATACAGTAAATAAACATGATGTAATATAACATGACATGTGAGTCACATTAGATGTTATATGATTTTAAATCAAAATTATAGACAGAAGTAATTATCTGAACATTTTTTTTCTTTTAAAACGTAAAGCTTTTATTGGTGGTGATTTTATTACAATAAATATAGATAATTAAACAGTATATTAAACATAAAGTTAGGTCGTGAAACAGAATTTAAAACTTTTATAATTTTATGGCTGATTATATTTGCTATAACTACTAAAGGAAATTGAATTGTTTATAGGTGTAAATACCCTAACAATCATTAAAAAGACAAAAAAATACACAAGAGTTTATGTAAAATTAGAGCTATAGCTGTATTATGACTTTAATAAAGATACTGTATATGCATCCTGATGAGTGAGTTTATGTTTAAACTCACTCATTAAAGGGTGTGGAGCAGAGGGGGAGACACAAAGAGGCTCTTTGGGGTCTCATCTGTGAATTCCCTCTAATCCCGACAACTTCGAGCCTCTAAAGAGTTACTGTGGCGTGTTGCCATGGTTACCCAGTACTCCTGCTTCCCGGACTGGTGGGTGAGAGAGGGCCACCGGGGGAGATCTGATGTACCACTGACTCACCATGTACATGACAACAGCCAGCGCACCAGGTCGCCATGGTGATGCCAAATACTTGTGTACTACTATGTGATGGAAATATTAACTGATGTTTTGATGAAGACGTTAGTTGCTCTTTGCTTTTAATAGATACTTAAATAGTGAGAGAGAAGTTCACATTAATCCCATTTGAATTGAACTACATATAGAAAATTTCAGATTACTGGATTCAGATTGGAAAGTGAATAAGTCTATATACATAATATTTAATACATAGATCAATGCATTAAAGGATAAGCAGTGGTGGAACAAGTACTCAACTTCTTTACTGAAGTAAGATTATTGACAACAGAATGTAACAAATATGCCATTACAAGTTAAAAATAAAGCTCTGCATTTATGATCCAACTTAAGTATAAAGGTATTACCAAGCAGCATTTATTGTACATATTGACCAGCTGAGATTTGGGAGGAATTAAAATAAAGTTCTGCTGCATAATGGATTTGTTTTTTTCAAAATGTCTTTAATGTTCACACTTTTTGAGAAATACTAGAGAGTTTTAGCGTGTTGAGATAGAAAGTAACGCTGTCACCATGATTACATATTTAGATTCTGATCGGTGCCAATGAATTTGTGAAGAGAAGTTGTGTTTTCTTTGAAGCTGGAGCTGATTCACATTCAGCCCACAGAGCTGCAGCTTCAAAAGCTGCAGTTTTAAATAACAACAGCCTGACTTTACTCCTGGAGTGAAGCGGCAGCAGCAGCTTGGTGGTGCCGGTGTGCGTTTGAAGTGTGAATTCACACGTTAAATTAGACTGAAGTGAGGGGAAAACGCTGCCGTTGGCACTGACAGATGCATGAGGCAGGAATGTGAACGGCGAGAAAGAGTCAGATGAGGATTTCATGACTGCGGGTGATTTCTCTTCAGTCATTTCTACTGTGAGTCATCATCTGGAAATCTGACACACCATTGATCCAAAAATCGGTCAGTGTCGACCACAGCTAAAAGACAAATTCCCTGCTTCATCAAATTAATCATGTTGTACCCGTGCGATCGGATGATCAATAACAACACCCTGTTTAATCCCTTCTGGTTATACATATGTTTACTGCTCCCTGAGTGGAGGCGGATCAGGTCTGGTCCTAGCACTGCCTCGGACTCGCTTACAGACCTTCACAGATCTGACCTATTACAGCATCATCCTCTGGAGAACCGCGAGTGTTGCATTGCCCCCATTTTTCTGCCAAGGTGCCAGAACGAGAGTAAGAAAGACACAGAGAGGAGCGACAGAGCAGGTGACATGCACAGCTTCTCAGAACACAGATCCGAAACGTAATACTACACCTCCGGAGGCAAAGGCCAACGCGCACAGTTCTGCCATTCTGTCCTCAGGGGGGCCCAAGCTGCCGATAGACTGGAACTGCCGACATGTGTGTGTGTGTGTGTGTGGAGCCGTGCTGCAGGAGAACAGGGTGGTACAACCACCTCTGTCCCCAGGACGTTTACCAGGGCCTGACTCATTTCCAGACATTGTTCCCCGCACTCGCAGGAAAGTTACAGCAAATGAGTTTCTCCCAACAACCCACCTGCTTTAAATACCCTCAAAAACAAGGAAGCACACGAGTGCAGGCTGAATACACTCTACACACACACACACACACACACACACACACACACACTGTATAAACACTACACACACTAAAAATGCACACACACACTACACAGGTTAGTGTAAGCACACTTTAAAACACTAAACAAAATGTAAATTCTATACACACTACACAATATGTACATACTGTACACACTACACACACACACACACACACACACACACACACACTGTACACAAATACACAGTACATGTGTAGCACATTCTTCAGAAAGCAGGAGTAAATCACAGGGGGAGTATTTCTTTTTTAAGGGAAGCTACTTTATACTTTCCCTTCCCTCTACATTTATCTTTGGTTGCTTTAGGATACAGATTTGAATATCTTACATTCACTTGTTATACTATTATATTTTATTCTATTAAGGTATCTCTTTTTCCTTGTTTAAATATGCACTTTGTTTGAAAGCTATCACATATTGTGATGCAGTTCCTTATATACCTTATATATAGTTCCCCATATAATACTCTCACACGCAATTAGTGATAAAAAACAAGTAGTATAATATACAATATAACAGTAATGTATAGTGACAACAGTATTTCTGCTTTTACTCCAGTAAAGTATCAGAGCAATTCATCCCTCTCTGGTGAGGGATATTTCAAAGTATACAGCACTTATATAATATAAAGCATGCAGCACTTTTCCGAGTGCAGAGTTATATTCTGGACATTGTTCCACAGCTGAGGGACGTTATATAAAGCAGGTTACAGCAGGATCAATGCAGCAGCCCTGAGGCTCTTCAGACACAATTAGACCTCTATGATCAGGGAAGCTCAATAGTGCCATGACTAACTCTGTTAGACTGTTTGACTTTTAATTAAAGCAGTTATTCAATTGTCCTTTTAATTATCCCAGTTCCAGATAAAGAGGGAGAGCGGAGAGCGGACATGAGATTACAAAAGACGTCCAATTTAAAGTTAGCATCTCTGAAATTTAATCCAGATTTTAATGCGGTCACGGTTAGAGGGGGTTTGTGGAAGGGCTCTGATAGGTGAGAGACACGCGGCATCCCATGGACAGCAGACAAGCCACTGTCCCATGTTGATGAGTATGTCGCCTTCTATCACCATGGCAATGGGTCCAGATCACAGCAGACCATAGAGCAGGTCACATTCAAACTGCACCTTCCCATTATTTCTTAACCCACAGCTTTATTATTATTTATTTTTAACATAGTTTAATGTTTTTTGCAGAACATTCTTCTAACAGATCAGAAGACATAATTTTTTATCATGAGATGTTTTAAGCTTTCCTGACAATGCTCTGGACAGTCATAGAAACTACATCATGAGTTTGTTTGAACAAAAGGTGGAACGTCTGACTTTCAAGTCATTCCCAAATATTTCTTGTCTTTCCTAATAATAATAAATTTGATAATAATATAAAAATAACACATTATAACTTCTTTATCTTCTTTAGTCACTTTTCCTCCACTTGTCACTTTTCTCTACACACACACCCTGCACCTTAAGTATACATTAGCTACGTATGTGTACATGTGCGTATGTGCGTGGATATGTATGTGCGTATATATATGCAAATTTGCAAATATGTGTGTATGTGTATGTATGTAGGTATGTACATGCATGTATGTATGTATGTATATATGCTTTGCTTATGCATACTTTTTTCTTTTATCTTTCTTCTTGCTATTTATTAGTATTTTTTCTCCATTCTATGTCCATAATGCATACTGTGTATGTGGATCAACAAATTCTATGAATTTTGTACATAGTGTTGTGTATTTTTATTTTTTATAGCTTTTATCTTCTTTAGCTTTTCTTTTCTTTTCATTACTCTGTACGCTGCAGTAACAGACAAATTTCCCCGCTGTGGGATCAATAAAGTCTTATCTTATCTTATCTCTTTTCAAAATATCCAAGAATAATACATGAACAGTGTAAAAAAAATACAAACAACATGACTAAAGATCCAGACAGTTGTGTGTGTCACTGATTGAATGTGACTTTGTGAATTACCCCACAATTTTACTTTATCCCCAGAAGGCAACTGCATGCACACATGCATGCGTTAATTACAGATATAGCTGCTCCAACTGATCTGTGAACTCACCTTTGTGTATTATGAAGGAAATATGGAGATTTTAATTTATAAATTTATAGACATGAATCTGTTTGCAACACTGAATTGTTATCAAACTCAAAGTGACTAGATTACATCTCACAAGATCAGTTTTCTCTCAGAATAATCACCATTTCACACTTGGATCACCCCAGATAAATGTAGAATTAAGTCATTTTCAGCTAAAATGTCAAAACGCAGCACCTCCTCAAATCAAAAAGTATAAAAAAGCTTTTCTTAGGTTTTGGTCTGTTGATCAGACAAAATAATTGAGTTAGGCAATTATCACTATTTTCTAACATCATATAGACTAAGTACTCAATCTAAAATTGCTAAGTAGTCTAGTGTACAAGGCATTTAGTATTTTGATAGTTCTGAAATCTTGCATCACACTATCAATGGTTCCAACGTTAACAACTCATTGGCCGACAGCTGGTTAAACTACTGATGGCAGGAAATAGTAAATCATTAAATTGACTCCCACAAACATATATTTGGACTCTAACATTGTTAGCAGTCACTTAAGGACTGAGGGTTTTAAATAGATTACATAGATCTGGATCGGAGGCTGCAGCCGACAGCAAAGGGAACAGAGAGGATGTTCACTTTAGATGTAGCCGGAGGATGAGAGACGGCATGCAACCTAAAGAACCTGGGGTAGGAACACTGTATAACGAGACTTATTGCACTCTATGCTCCACGATTAGCATTATCAAACAGAAGCATCCTTCATCAAAGCTGAATACTTCATGATGTCATCGCTGGCAGGAAAAAAAGGCAGCTCACTACTCAATTGCATTGCCATGAATCTGCCTGGGAGTCCTCAGCTGACTGGACATTGTGCTAAAACCCCCACGCTGACCCGGGATCCCCTACCTTTGACTCGAAGGTAGAAAAGCAGCGTGAGCAGCATCCCTCCTGCTGTGTTATCCCTGCTTCACAGCCGGCGTGTCATGGTGGTCTCCTGCACTTTCTCCACTGCCACTGCCACTGCCACTACTCCTCCTCCTCCTCTCCTCATCCTGCCCTCCTCCTACCCAACAGCCCTGCTCTCGTCTCTGTGTCGCTCTCTGCTCCCTCCCCTCGCTGCTGATGTGCTTTCACTCCCCTCCAGGCAGCTTTTCTTCTAAATCTCACACACACACATACACACACATGCATGCAGGCACAAAAAAATCGGTCGGTACAAACATGCACAAAATCTAAAAGCAGGTGCTCTTTTCTATTTGGTTTCTTTGTGTGCTCCATAGCGCTAGACGACTGAGCGACCCCCTGCAGCTTCAGCGCGGCAGTCGCTCCCCTCGTCCACAAGATGGCAGCAGCCACCACAACTGACACCGTTCTCCTCTGCACACAACGCTTTTAACCTCGATTGAAACCTGGTGGGCTATTTTTAGTGGCTGCACTGCACCTACGGAGCTCCTCCTGGACAACTGTGACACTTCACTAGAAGTCTCTTTTTCCTGGGAATCCTGGGATGTCTGTGTGATACTTTACACCACTGTACAAACCAGGAGGTAATATAAAAACCTTTCACAGCAGGGTACTACAGCATGCTACTACAGCATGCTTCCAGACCAACAATCATATGGTTTGATATTACCTGTATCCTGATATCCTGTAGAGACTGAAGACACTTCACTAGTATACAGACACAGGGTCTCTATACACTGCAACATACAGCAGATTATGGGATTCATTTATAATAGAATGCCTGTTTATGGATGATTCTTCAAACAATGATATAAATTATGATACATCTCAATCTTGATGTGATGTGTTGTGTCGTTATGTTAACCTTAAAAGCTGCAACTAAAGATTATTTTAAAAGTTACTTAAACTATGGATTACTTGAACGATTAATCTTGGTGGTCAGTGTTTTGGTTCATAAAACTGTGTAAAATCTCCACAACTGATTCCCAAAGCTGAAGATTCACCTAAAATGTCTATTACCCTCCAGACCAACGGTCTATAATCCAAAGATCATCAGTTTACTATTAGAGAAGACTAAAGAAACCAGAAAATAACTGATTTGAGAAGCTGGAACTGTAGAATTGGACATTTTCCTTTTAAAAATGGCTCAAAAAAGTTGTTGATTACTGTAATGGTTGGCAAACATATTAACACAACAAAACATTCTTTTTTACGAAAGTAATAAGTTTCTTTCTTTGACTGGCACTGGATCTACTAAACATCTTTACAGTAAGTGAGTTTAAGAAAACCTAAAATGTAAAAAAACTGAAACTAAAAGCTGCTCCAAAAGAAAAGCTCAATACTTGGATGACGAGATGCCTAAAACCAGATGAATTCCATTATGGAGGCTTCTGATTATTTGAGCTCTCCCGGCCAAACACACACACTTGGACACATTGGCGTCTCTCCCTGCTCACCAGTGTTGCAACACTGGGGAGGTTGTGCAAGCATTTTCTGCATTCCTTCACAGTGAGGCTGGACCACGGCTTTATCACAGCAACCTCCAACACGTGAATGAAGACTTTATCGGAGCTGAGCAGTGTCTGGAAACAGCTGCCACACACTTAATCACTAACCATACAGGTATATATATATATGTGTGTGTGTGTGTGTGTGTGTATTTATGTAGGAAGAATTTGTTGCAAAAAGCAGATAACTCTAGTATTAGAGCTCTTAACAAAATCTAACTATTATTTACTCTTGGTGATTTAGGTCAGTGTCTTGACCAAGATGTGACAAGCCACAAAAAAGAGGAATTTGAAAAAATTAAACTATTGAAAATTACAAGCCTCTGTTCATTTCAAAATGGTGTTTTATCTTTTTTTACAAATAAACCCTTCATTGAGTATATACTTATTGCGCAAATATGGACCAAGTAACAAACAATGCAATCACTACTCTCAAATCTAAATTAAGCTGCTCTATACTTTAACTCTAGTCGATTTTTCACAGCATTAATATGAATTGTCATTAGGATAACAGTACTTCTATTTTTGCCTCTTTCCACTTCTCGAGATTCAAAGTGTGACTGAAAGGAAAGACGGATGTAGGACAGAGAGGAGGAGACGACGTCTCTCTCCCACAGCGGCACGCTGCAGCGACACCATTGTTTGTGCCAGCTGGAGTGGTCGTCCCATGGCCGCGTTATGCAAGGGGACCAGCCTTTTGTGGATTAGTCTCCTGAACAGATGTGCTCCGGGCTAGTCACTCCAGAGGTTCAATAGTGGGACATGGCAACCACTCAAAATCTAGCCACACAACAGAATGAGGTCAGCGGCGGAGACGGAAAGAGTAGCTGTAAGCAACATTTTAAGCCATACTTAAAGGAATTAAAACGCTATATTTGTTCTTGTTGCAATCACGCTGCCAGTGGTGAGGGATATTTGGAATATGGAGCTTTGAGACAAAGTGACCGTTGAACAAGTATTTGAGATTAAAACATAGACTGAAACTCTGGTCTCACAGAATCAACTGCAGACATGACAAAAGAAAACTGATAAAGACCAATATGTCATTTTCTGCTGCGACAGGGTTCAATCAAAGCAATAACATAGGCTGGAATTCTTTTTAAACTCAGACCAGAAACTAACAGACCTGCTGATGAGAACCAGTAAAATATTAGCATTAGCTCAAGTGTTGGAGAAACACAGATTGTTAACATGAAACTGTTTGACTCAGTGTTTTTGTGGTAAAATCAGTGAAACAACACCGTTATTTATGCCTTCTGTTATTTTTTAGTCGCTGTGTTTTTGTTTGTTGTGTTGGATGCTTACATCATTTATACCAAAAACCAAAAGGTTATTTTAATTTTTTTCTCCTGCTGTACTGAAAACGCTCTAAACTATATGGTGAATTGTTGCACCGCCATACCCGAACATTTGGAAACTCAACAGCGGAAAATGTGTTTGTCTTGTTTTTGTGTTTAGTTTGGCATTTAATGAAGCGCCTGTCGGGCCTGTAGATCAGAAACACGACTCCTTCCTCACAGCTCGACTGAGCGTTTCAGTCGGTTTCTCCCTTCACCTCTGAGTCACAGAAAAACAGCTCTTTTAATTTTGCATGAACCGTTCAACGGTGTAAGCTCATGAGCTGTTTCCTGAGAGGCCTCTGCAGCATGAGCAATTCCATCATGTTGAAGGAAAAAAACAGCTCATGATATAAATTAACTGCAATCACAAGCAAGGGCTACAGCCTCAAGGTTGTTGTCGTACAAAAAAAAAAAAAAAAAAGCTATAATGGTTTCTTACCTGGTCTCAGAGGTTTACGGGTTTGGATTGGTGGCTCTTCGGCAAAACATTGCTTCATCTGACGGGTGATGTGACCCAAATTCAAGTTGGATAAGACAACTGCTATGTTACTTAAAGGTTTAGTTCCAACCCAGTTAGTAAAAATAGGCAGGAAGGGGGAAAGCAGCGCTCCAGAAAGACTTTGTGAGGCTTTTCCAGATCTCCAGTCACAAAAGAAGAAGAGACAAGTTTAGTCAGAATCTAATGTGATGTTGAGTCAAGTGTAAAGGATTTAAAAGAGCTGCCACCACGTCTCCACCATCCGTAGAAATCTGTTCTTCCTTACTGGAATTTATTCATGTTTTTTTGTATTATTGATTAATCCAGAAAGAGAAGATCAATAAATCAAGGACTTGAAGAAAGAGACTGCTTCCAAGAAACAATCTATAAAACAGTTGTCCAGTAAAGTAGTTCTAAGCAACTTCATTTGGTGGGGAACCCAAGTTTCAGAGCTGGTGGCACTATAACAAAGACTTTCTGTTTTGGCCTATAACTTTTCAACCCTATGTCAAAACTATATAAAATCATGGCCTTTTGCTTTTATAAAGATATTCCTCCATTTTGCATTTTGTCAAAATCAGTTCTTTCATCAATCCTCTCATACATTTTGAAAAACCCATCACCAAATTTGTGTCAGAAAACCTTTTGACCAAATTGGAAAAAGTTAGTATTCCGGTTTGTTGAGAAACAAAGAAGCTTTTCTTTAGCTTTTCCTCAAATTTCGCTACAATTTTATGGGAAGAATTTTATAATTTCTTACAACAAGACTAGATCAAAACCTAGAATATGCCCGGACCACTGCCCAAAACACTGAGCAGCTGCAGCAGACAGGCATTTTATTTTACCACAAAGTTGGCTTGAGTTATTTAAGTGTTCGTTGACCGTTGATGTCTGAGTGGCAGTGTCACATTTGGTGCCATTTGGCCAATAAGTGGCACTGTAGCAACATCATCAGGAATCTCTGTCTGTACCACTGTCATATCTCAAAAACTCTATTCAATCCACTTCACACTTTGTGAGTTTATTGTTGAGGACCCGGGGGAGGTCACAAGAATGATGCAAGCAGCCATGCCTCCTAAAGCCAAGCATCTTCAATCTACTGTCACTGAGGAGGAGGGGGAGGAATGAGGGGGAGGAGGAAAAGGAACTGCTGACTTTTTATCCCATTTCGCTTCAGCAGTGATTTGCTGGTTCATTGTGTTGGTCGAGTTTCTGTTTTCATAGTAAACGTGTCCCAGGGTCAGAAATGAATCCCTGCTCTCAAACATTGGGTTTTTACATTAGCTCTGACATTTTCCACCCGGGGAATCGAACAGCCAATCATGAACAAAGCTGTTCTTTGAGAAAAATCAATGGAGCGTACATGAAGAGGCTGTTTCTGCTGCTGAGGGAGCTGGACTCATTAAGAGAGGGACAGCAGCTTCAGAGATGTTCTAATGACCCAGTGACGAGCTACAAGCTGCATCTGTCACTTTAACTGCTTGATCATCAACATCACATACAATTAATCATGATACTGTATCGATCTAAAAGTACACTGTGTACATCCTGCAAAGACTCTTCCATGTTATATAACAGACTGGCCTCCTCTAATTCAGTCACGTCCTCTGGGCACGAGGTCATGTTTTCACTGCTCACAGCAAACTGTTCTGATATTTAGCTTTTAGGGTTGATGAAGTCCCGTCATCCAACTATTATTTGGGCACAGGTGACACTGAAGGTTTCCACTAGTCCCCTTCTGATTGAGCCTGGCTGTCCCCTCCTATATACCTTTGCACAATTTTCATTTTTTTTCAGTCTCCATCTGGATTTTGGCATAGTTAGAGAATACTTTTCAATTGGGAGTCAATATTTCTGTAAAATTAATATAGAAAGGAGTGTGGTAGGACCAGGTTAGGTAAATAGTAAAAGAGACAGAGATAGTAAAAGAGCCCCTTTCTAGTCTATTCAACCAGTCTAGGAGTCTTTCACCCATTCACACACAATCATTCACTAACAGAGTCTAATCATTCATTAATGTACAAAACATACAATGTGATCTACCAATGTGGTCATCGCCTTCTGATTGCCCCTTCAACATCTAACTTAGCATTAAAGCACTGGTGAAATGTGTATGGTCCCCTGAACCTTTGCTTGAAAATTTCATGATTATATATGCAGTTTCATTTCATGAGTGTTTTATTAATAATGTGAATGTTATGTACAACACTATTATCTCATGTCTACATACAGTATGTGCATCAACATGTATTTTTTTCAGATATTTCCCTTAGGTTTAATGGATCATGTGAAACCCAAAAAACGAAAAGCAAGGTGCTTCTGTGGCTAGTATATCTCTCTGTTTGTTGGATTAACCTCAACTACTAGAGTGAGCTGTACATGGCACAATGATGTGTTTACATGTGTATTCTAAACATTATTCCTATCATTAGAAATTAGAATCCCATAGGTGCACTGTGGTGGTGTAGGAGTAGAAGTTAAAATCCCAAAGACTTGTGTATCACAGCTCTATCCTGCAGCAGAACTTTGGTTAGAGTGTAATACTATGTATTGTGGCACTCATTTTGCTTCCCAGCGCTTTAGTTTCAATTCAAAGCTTCATTGTTCCGTTTCTTCCTGCACCGATCTGCTGCCAACAAAACTAAAGCCACACACTAAGATGTTAGTTAGTTGCCAATTTATTCCTTGTGTTAACACAGGCTATTGTAGGCCATAGCCATCTAAATCAAAGACACATTCACAGAACCTCAGGAAGCCCCGGCACTATCATCTAACAGAACATAATCTAAATTCATTTATTTATCAACAAATATAACAGTCACATTCCCAGGTTTGTATATGTTACTACAGTGCCTAACACCGTAGTAACATACAGTGTGTAACTACAGTGTGTAACACTCCAACATACCACACATTTGCTAAACAAAAAATCAACTTTAAGCTTCTACATCTTTATAAGAATACATACTTTCTACAGGCCCTGCAGTAATTTGTTCAAATTAAGGTGTCTAGAATACAGTGTTCGCAGTAAGTTATTCACTATAAGGCAGCTTGTTTAGAAACTACAGAGAACAAAATCCACACTTAAGATTACACTGAGAGGTCAATTTCCTTTTTCACTTTGCATCTCCAGCAGACTGAAATCAATTTGGGCCTTCTGGTGCCTTTAACACAGCTTCCCTGGAGAAAGCTTTTGCACTTTCTGCATCAGTGAAGAGAAGTGAGGATATGATGAGGCAGGTTGAAGCTGTGCAACAGACATGCGGATATGACAGGAATAAAACCCACGATTCCTCACAGAGGCTGGGCGCTGCTTGTTCATCGGCTTGAACAGGAAACCTGTCTCGCATCGACTGGCGGACCTGCACAGTACATACAGCTCACTGAGGCTGAGTAATGAGAAATCAATCAGTTGTTCTTGAAGCCAACAGTTCAGAGCAATGACTCCTGGGAAATCAGGGATTCCTTAGTAGGCGAAGGACCAAGGATGATGTCTTGATGCTGGTGGCTCATGCAGACTAAAACTGGATGCAATCAAGGTACAAACAAGGATGGAGAGTCAGAGAGATGAACAATAAATACACTGTAGATAATCCCTGCAGCCATTGTCTTAATTACAGCAAATGTCCACTCAGTTTGCTTTTTTCGATTCTTCTCCAAGGCCAGATCCAAAGTCACACCCTCAGGTTGCTGACAGGTAAATATTTGTCCTGAGAAGACCCACAAATATACTGAAAAACCCACACAGAATGGAAATGGAGTGGAGGTACGTAGGAGGGCGATGCCAGGCTAAAAATTCACCATAATGAATTACAAATATTCCCTGCAAAGGCAACAGAAGGCAGCCACAAATAAAGCATTTTTTTCATTAATAAGGATTTGAAAAATGATAAACATAAAATTATATCAGTTTAATTATTAACCAGACACTTTGTCTTTAAAAGAAAAACCAGCATGAACAAAAAAGACATCTTGAGTATTACCCTTTGATTCCCACTTCTAACATATTTGATGATTGATTAATAATTCAATTCAATTCAATTCAATTCATTTGTATAGCCCAGAATCACAAATCACAGATTTGCCCCAAAGGGCTTTACAGTTTGCACAAAAGCAACACAACATCCCCTGTCCTTAGACCCTCACATCGTACAAGCTAAAACTCCCCAAAAAATAACCTTAACGGGGAAAAAAACAGAAGAACCCTCAGGAAGAGTAACGGAGGAGGGATCCCTCTTCCAGGACAGACAGGCTGCAGTAGGTGATGTGTGCAGGTGTACACATTACAGAGAAATTTGGATATTACAAACAGAAAAACAGAAATGTAATGAATGTTGGTAGAAGTGGAGGATGAGGAGCAGCTTCATAGCTTCCAGGTTTCACCAGGACAGCATCAGACCCCCCAACATCCGTAGATAATATATTCATTCTTTGGACAACAATACGATATTTGTGTTAAATTTGAGGATTTTTAATTAAGATGTTTTTAATTTAAGATATTTTTGTTTTGTTCAAATTCAATCGGTGGATTACATTTTAGTCTAATAATTTTTAGTCTAATTTTAGTCCAAATGGTCTCAGTTTCATTACACTGATGACAAATGAATGTTAATGATGGACCAGACTTGACCAGTCAAGTATTTTATTTTTAATTGCATTGAAATGTATAAATGGGCTCTTATCTTAACGTCACATTGACCATTGAAACAATCTATTTGTGGTGTTTCAGTCCAGAGAGCAGGTGTCAGGGCTGCTGCGTCATAATCAAAGCTCCATTAGCTCAGTGTGTCTACATCTACTTCCTTTCATAGTGACTCCGCTGTGACTTCATCTGATTTATCACTGAGGCTGGTTAGCAGTTTAAAGATCAGCCGCTGCTGCTTTAAGCTGCTTTTCCTCTCTATGTGTTCCTCCCTGCAAACATAAACACAGCGCAGTCTGCAAAAATCACATTCATCTGCATGGCAACTGGATCATCCACCATATTACAGCACAAGATGCTTGTTGAGTGATGAATGGTGTGGAGCAACACATTAACGACTGAAAACAATGATGACGGAAGGGTTTGTTTCTCCGTGCAGATGGTCACGCTCAATGTGAAAACGTGAAGATGGTTTCCTGCAGAGTGCGCCATCTACCATGATAAGGATCTGCATACATTTCACGTGGGTGTAAGCAGCGCCGCAACAAGTCATTGTAATTCCTCCTTACATAAGTAGAAAGGCTCAGTCAACGGAAACACCAGCTATGGCAGGTGTGAGTGTGTCTCAGCTCTGCTCATTAACTCTCTATTGCATGACATGGTAAAAAATAGTTTTGAATGTTTTATTACTTAAAATTTGGGCTAAATAATAAATAGATTTTTTTTTAATGTATAAGAAAAACTTGTAAACAGTCTCAGGATAGTTTAATGCTGTGTAAGTCAAAAGGACTCCATCTCCTTTTATGTACTAGAAATTTAACATATTTGTATTTTGCTGCCATATAGCTACAAATCTATTTTATTTTAATATCAGAAAAAAACAAAACTTGTAACATCAAAATTGAACTGAAAAAAAGATAATAATTTCAATTTGTTATCCGATGAAAATGTTGCTAAATTCTGAATAAAAGACAAGCTTCAGTTCTGAAACAATGATGCTCAAATGTCAAATGTTCATGAGCAAAAAGGACTGGTCATGTGACCTCATAAATTGTATATCCTTCAAAATAAAAGCCCCCTTTTCACAACTAACTATAAACACATGAATTTTTTAATACCGGTACAACTGTTTATAAAAATGAAGATTAAGTAATTATTGCTATATGGCAACAAATCTTAGTTTTTATAAATATTCTCTGTAACAGCCTTAAAAATCATTGAATCAAATAATGAATTTGATTTAACTGAGCATTTGGAATATTGTTATCATTAGTTTCCAGGAAGCAAAAAAGGCATGTGAATTAAAATTATATTAATGAGGATTTGAAGCTCCTTAAGTTCAGATTTTACTTAAAGTCTAAGTTAAATGTCCTTAAAATAAAATCAGTTGCACAAAACACACTTCTTCTTAAAATGTTTACTTCCCAATTCACACAAATAGATCAGGTCCAGAAAACCCTCAGAGAACCAGAACCATGTTCATAGCCTGGATTTAGAAACTTAGCATTCAATGTAAGAGAAAAAAACTAAGGTGCCTCTGGCTCAATGTGAACCATAATGTCTAAGTTTGAAGAAATAAATGAAGAAAAGAAAGAAAAGAAGCTGTTTTCTCCCATAGTTGTCCCCATACTTCTGTAATTTGCCTAACATATTTACTTCACATTTAGTGTTATTTTATTGTTTCCTTCCTCTGACCAATTTTCTTCTGTCATTTCCTCGCTATTTTATTAAGTCTGTGAGACAATAAAAGGTGAAGTGATTACAAGCACAAGTGCAAAATGCTCTGCATGGAAACTATACAATATATCTGCTGTAAAATATCATTGAAAGCTGAAAACACCTTAACATTTTTCCTTATCTAAGGAAACCTTTGAAGTCATTCTGTTAAATTCACTTGATTACTGAGAACTGAAGCAGATTTGTGAGAGAGAGCTGAGCTCTGCCCTCAGAGAAAACAGGCTGCAACAGACATGTGGTTATTATGTACAAAATTAATATTCACCATTCGGATTTCTAGATATATTTATATGTGCATTTAAATGCCTCCCACAAATGCCTGAAAACCCCTGTGAGAGTCCTCTGAGCAGCCCTATACACATTGTACCATGCATTATGGGAATTGTGACACTATGAAGTGGATAGCTGAATGTTAATATGAATGAAAATAATATTAAAAAAATATATATTTCAATAGGTAAAAAATAGCACACCTGAACACAGACGCACACAGTCTGCAGTCTCACAACATAAAACGAAAAATGAAAAAAATTACCAAACAAAACTGTTTGGATTTGGGATTGTTGGTTAATTGGATAATTATAACACATGTTTCATTTCATAGACAAAACAATTGGTCCATTAGATGAAAAACATGCAAAAACAAAATGTTATGTTTGCAAATATATGAACCTGAGTAGATTTATTACAGTGTTTAAAGTGGAGGCCAGAGCTGTACATTCATAGGCAATTACATAGATTGTACAATAAAGAATGTGGTTCTTAGTCATGTTTTCATAACGTCTACAGTGTGTTGTCTGTGGCTTGTATGAAGCAAGTAAAATCACAGGGAGAGTTATTAGAAACTGACAGACAGACACTACGTCCTGTCACATTATTGTACTGCTGCTCAAAACCCTGAGCCCCAACATAAAGACCAAATTATTTTGAAGATCCAAGTATGAAATAAAGTTATAGCCGAAAAGAAATATCCAGGATCCAGAATATTTAGCTTGTTGTGCATTTTAGTGAAATTGCCCATTAAAACATTAAGTCAGACATATAGTCTTAAAATAAGCCCAGTGCTGTCTCAGGACAGTGTCACTGTCATTCACAATGGATCCACAGTGTGTTAAGGGTAGAACAATGGCGCTCAGCTGCATTGCTCCATTAACAAGGCCACTCCTGACAGATTCATAGCTGTGTTAGCTCTGTGCTGGAAGCTACAGTGCTGCAGAAATAGTTCAAATCACACAAATTGATCAAAAGGAGAGACGTTAATTTTAGAAACGTGCTCAGTGATCCAAGATCACTTTAATCTTCTACATTAGTTATATTGAAACATTTTAATCTGTTCAAACTAAGATTTGTTTCTACTGAAATCATGTAATTACCCCTAAACAGCCAGTGTTGTCTTATTAAAGAGTAGTGGTATGAGGGTTCGCAAAATGCATGGTTCCATTCTGTTCACGATTTTTAGTTCGGTATACCTTGATTGTTGGGAAAATCAATTATGTCTTCAGGTTAAAACAAATAATGTTGCTACAGTCTGAGGTTCTGGCTGCAAGAGAAGACATTGATAGTTCCAACAAAGTTCTCCTTAACAAAGCAGAATAGGCTCTATCAGCAGTAGACTTAGGTTCCTATGGTTGAAAATATGTCTCAACATTACCATGTTGCTGATATGTTTGTGAAGGGGTTTTTATATCATGGCTGCAGAGTTTTAATCATAGAGCTGCACACTGTCTGACTTTTGTCACCATCTTTCTTACCATAGGTCACTAAATGCAGCAACACTGCAGACCTATGAAGTTCTGCTGGTCATCTTCTGACTTTGGATCTTTCCTAGTCACTATACCCACACAAGTCTCAACAACTACTGATTATCTGCTGTCTGTCCATCTATTATCTGCTACACCAGCTACGGCGCTTCCCATCTTCTTCTTCTTCTCAAACCCAACCGAGACAGTTGAACCGAACAGTTCTGATGAGTTTTTATAAAACATTCCATCCCTATTACAGAGAAGAGGTCAAAGCTATTTTTTATGAATTTAATAAATATTTCTTTTGTAACATGTCAGTGTCTGTGTTTGATAGACAACAGCTGGATGGTTGTGTTTGTGTTTGACTGACAGCATCTAGAGTGGTGTGCATGTGTTTGATTGACAGCAGCAGGAGGGTCATATCTGCACTTGATTGACAGCAGCTAGAGGGGCATGTGTGTTTGATTGACAGCAGATGTAGAATCATGTCTTTTCTTGATTGACAGCAGTAGGAGAGGTGTATCTGTGTTTGATTGACAGTAGTTTAAAGGGGCGTCTCTGTCATTAATTGGTGGTAGTTTAAGGGGCGTGTGTGTCTTTAATTAGCGGTAGTTTAAGGGGCGTGTGTGTCTTTAATTAGCGGTAGTTTAAGGGGAGTGTGTGTCATTATTCGGCAGTAGTTTAAGGGGCATGGGTGTCATTAATTGGCGGTAGTTTAAGGGGCGTGTGTGTCATTATTCGGCAGTAGTTTAAGGGGCATGGGTGTCATTAATTGGCGGTAGTTTAAGGGGCGTGTGTGTCATTAATTGACAGTAGTTTAAAAAGCTAGTCTGTTTTTGATAGTACTTTAGCAGATTAACACTTACTGGCACTAAATGGGTCCAAAAACATCTGCAGGATTATTTACAGGCTATTTAATGTGCTGCTTTCTAGCTGCTAACTGATGTTAGTGCTGCATTTTTTTACTAAATGAATGTTTGTTCAGTGACTTGATATACACGCTGGATAAGATGTGTGTTCATGTCAGTGTTCAGTGTGCAGTTTAGATAAGAAGGCAACACTAGCATGAACCAGCTCTTGTTGTACAGCAGGAAGCTGTGGACTCAGTGGGTGATGACTGAACTCAAACTTCACTGTTTTATGCAGGATTTGTTTGAATACTCCAGATTGAACTACATAGACTAATATATATATATATATATATATATATATATATATATATATATATATATGATATTTAACCTCAGTCATTAAAATCTAGTGGCACTACCATTTATATTAATATAATATATAAATTTCTATTTCCCCCTTTTTGTTTGGTTTCAGATTTTGAAATCAGATTATCCACTCCAGAAATGCCTACCAGACAGTTCACTTTCGATAGCAAATGACACAAGTTATCTGCAAATCAAAAGCAAGCGAGCAGAGCAGCTTCTGCATTCAGATCAATGCTAGGAAGCGTCTGAGCTGCTCCGCTACCAGCAGCTGCTCAGCTACCAGCAGCGGTGGGAACATGTGGGTGTGCTGCAGTGCAGCAGGGAGGCCTGACACGTTACAAAACCACTGTTGCTATTTCTGGAGATGCTTAGAAGTCAAGAGGTGTGTTGAGCGTTATGGGCGTAGAGCGGGGATGCGCGTCCAGCTGGTCTCATTAGCGGTAACCACCAACAACGTCTGACATATGACATTCTCATTCCGTCCGAATGAGCAGCCGGCTTGCCTGGAGCAATTAGACAAGGTGAAGGAAACAGTGTGTGACATATCTGCTAAGTCCAGAAAACACATGTCGCAGCTAGAACAATTGAATGTAATATAGAAAATCTGAAGCACACGGTGGTTTCTACTAATTGTAAATGATTCAAAACATTCTCTGATAGATAACAAATGGACACAGTCATTGTTTTTGCATGTTTGGGGCCTTTTCTGTAAAATCTTTTTATAAAATACACATACAAATTATAATAAACGTCATAAACTTTACTAATAAAATTATATACTGTGTACTTGGAATAGATTGTCACACAAAGAGAGGTAAAGATGCATTTTATGCTTCAGTTTTTAACTGCTAATTTATCATTATTTATTTGATGTTTTATTTATTTTATTTGTACTGATGTTAAACTCTATTGTTTCCCCTGTTTTCATTGTAAAGTTTCTCTTTGTATATGAAAGGTGCTATACAATGAGAGATTAATATATATTTCAATAATAGAAGTACATAAAATGTACTTCAATTTTTTTATTTTACAAAAAATTATGTAGAATAATAAAGTTTCAAAACTCAAACAGCCCATTTCTGAAGTCTGAATATTAACTAAATTATAATTATAAAAAGTGTTTTTATATGTGTATTACCTAAAATATTAAGAGATATATTAAAAATCATATCAACATAGTCTTCCGTTGTGTAAGGCAAGTTTATGCACTTGGAATTTTCCATATTTGCATATTTGCCATTTGGCAACAAATCTATTTTAGCTTATTAGAAAACAAACTTACAACATCAGAATTGTATTAAACATTCAACAAAATTTAAATTCACTTAACCCAGATAGTGAGTTCAATAAAAATGTTCCAAAATTCTGAATAAAAGACAACTTTCGGTTGTGAGACAATGATGCTCACATGTCAAATGTCCATTGTCAAATGTCCACATGTCAAAAAATGTAAATGTAATAAATACAGTGTTATTGTTGCCATATGGCAGAGAGTTGAAGCTAATTATGGAGGTATATTTTTGGTTTTAGATGGTTATGGTTATTATGATGATGATGATTATTTTTATTTTTTTTTACAGAGATGAGTCAGAACAGGAACAATATGTTCCAGGACAATACCAAGTAATTAGAGATCAGCTTCATCTTTGTTCTCAGGGCAAACATTGAGTAGTCTTGAGTCAAAGTGAAGTCACAACGGTGAAGAGATGCATTTACATTTACTGCTGATCACAAATCAACACGCGACCGTTCCGCCCTCACTGAGACAGAGCACACTGAGGAGGAAACTAACACTGAACATAAACAGCGGCAAGTAGAGGCCGATCATATATGTTAGGAAACTCTCACTAGTTTCCCGTTTCAGCTCAGTGAGTCTCGGACATGTTTTGCTGTCATTTATGTTCAGGTTAGATTCTCCTCCTCTGTGCTCTATGTGTTTCACTGAGGAAGCAAAGAGGTAGAGGTACAAACACAACACTCATTACTCATCACTCATAGAAGGGCTGGGTCATTTAAAAAAAGTATATTATAAACACATTTTTTATATTATATATATCAATATTAATAGCATTGATTTTCTTAAAATATGTGGGGCATTTTATACTTAATTATCTACTTTTAATACTTATGTGTACAGGTTAATATAGCTAGAACATACTGTAGCAGTCGCTGAAAAAGTGTGGAAATATTTTTGCTGCATTTATTTTTTGTTTATTTTTTTTCATACAATATTTTTGGTTTAAGACATTTCTTATATTTTTATTCTTTCTATATTTCTTATCTAAATGGTTAAAATGTGAAGTACAATTTTGATGTGTAATAATGAAATAATGACATGCACAGGCAGTCATGTGTTTAACGTAATGTAATAGGGAAGACATGCTTTCTTTCTTTTGGACATGCAGTGCTCATTGAGCAAGATGTATGCAACAGTTTGTCTGTAAAGCTTTGAAAAACTGTATTTTTGGTGCATTGTATGTCTATTTCTTTGTCTATCTCATGTTAAATATGTTATATTTATTTTATATTTAAGTTTCATGAAGGCCACATGTATATTCACACACTGTGAATAACAATATTAAGATGGTATTACTTACTACATTTCAATTTTTCACGTTGTTTTGTAAAACTTCACTCTCCTCAAACATCAGTCGATGCATGGCTTAATTCGGACCAGAAGAAAAGCCTCAGGGGCGGCTTCACATACACTACTATAGTGGATGACAATCATTCAAAATCATTTTTAATTATTTTCCAACCATCAGAAAAAGGCTGAATGTGTGTAGTTTATATTTAACTTGAATTGAGCTGGTCTGTTAAATGATTCAATGATTGATCCTTTATCAAGGAAAATATGATGTTTATGAGCCAAGGAGGAAGCAGCATCGATATACTTAACTATTTTCTAATTGTATTGGTGATGTGGCTATCGACCATATATATTGATATAGT